>RJWM01016285.1:0-45866 GCA_004363535.1 Dasyprocta punctata | reverse complement strand
ACCAGTTTGGTTCCAGGCCAGCCTAGGCTACACGGTGAGTTCAAGGCCAGCCTGAACTACATAGTGAGAGCCTGTCTCAAAAAACAAAAAGAAAAACAAACAAACAACAAAAAACCAAGCTGACAGTCATGCTATGTGAATATTTCACTGAAAGAAATCTGCCGTGGCGTTTCAGAAAGGAGGCGGGTCTGAGAGGACCCGGGCCTTGGGTCACAGATGAGGGCGCACTCACTTGCTGTCACCTTCCTTCTCTCCGTTGTACCACCAGTCCATGATCACGGACTCAGAATAAAGGTCCTGCATCTTCTCCAGGTCGCTGTACCCCTGCTCCATTTCCCGAAGCAAAAGCGTTAGCTCTCTATCCTGCTGAAATGGAAAGTAAATGCATTAAGAAAGAGTGCAAATTTCAGGCACTTCGCACAGAAAACCAACTGTGTTGGAAAAAAACAAATCTCAAGAACTTCAAGGCACTCCCTCCATTTCTAGCCAACCTTACAAACATACAAAGCACCTACCATAACCCGAACAGATAAAAGTTAATCACTAGGGAAGTTCAGACATTCACACTTGTGAAATCTTATGATCAAGGTAATGAACAAGCTACAGCCCCCCAGAATTCTCCTGTACCCACTGTGAATCTTCTTCCTTCCTACAACCGTTTTTCCTAATTCCCAAGGAACTACTGAGTTTTCAGTCACTTTAGTTTCAATTTGCTAGAATTTTATAAATGGATCATAGAGTACATACTTTCTTCTTGCCAGACTTCCTTTCACTCCTGTAACTATTCTGAGATACACCCATTGCAATGTGAATGAACAGGTCACTCGTTTTGTTGCCGAGTAGTATTCTATTTACACCACATATCTATAGCTATTTACTGGCTCACATCTTGATGGGTAGTTATTTCCAGACTTGGGGCACTATAGGTAAAACTATGAATATTTATGTCCAAGTTTTTACTTGGATATCTGCTTCTATTTCTCTTGGGTAAGCTCGGGTGTGATACTGGGTCATATAAATGGTGATACCGAGCTTTTGTAGAAACTATCAAACTCTTTTCCACAACTGTTGTACAGTTAGCATTCCCACCAGGAATGCATGAGAGTTTCAGGTCCTCCCCTTCCATGCACACATCCAACATTTTAATTCCAGCCATGCTCAGACCTATGTTAGAAATACCTAATCATGGTTTAACACGCGTGTCTCCAAGGACTAATGATACTGATGATGTGGAGCAGCTTTTCATGTTCTTATTTGTTATGCATGTATCTTTTTTTGGTGGTGTCTGTTTAAATCTTCATCCATATTTTGAGTTTTTCTCATTCTTGGGACTTGAGAAATCTTTACATGTTCTGGATATGAGACTTTCATTAGGTATGAAACAATTTGAGAATATTTCCTCCTAGCGCACAGCTTTTCTATTCATTATCACAGCATTACCATTTAAAAGAAAAAGGTTTAATCTTAATTAATTCCAACTTATCAACTTGTTTTTCTTATGATGATACGTTTGATATACTGTCTTTAAAAATCTTTGTCTAACAAGAGATTTTTCAAATATTCTCCTCTGGAGAGTGAAAAATATAGGCTTTACATTTAGGTCCACAAGCCATCTTAAGTTAATTTTGGAACATGATGTGAAGTATAAAGTGAAACTACTTATTTGCTTACAAATATCCAGATGTTTCAACACTATTTGTTGGGGAGGGGTGGACTATCCTTTCTCAAGTAAATTGCTTTTGTTCTTTTGTTGCAAATTTGTTATCCTGCATGCCAGTCTATTTCTGATTTATTTATTTATTTATTTATTTATCATTATTTATTTTTTATTTCTGATTTTTCTAATTCTGTTTTGTTGATTTATGGACCTTGTCACTAATACCAACACCTTCTTGATTACTGTTGCTTTAAGATAAGTCTTGAAATTAGGTAGTACTGGTTCCCCAAGTTTGTTCTTTTTCAAAGTCTTTTTGGCTACTCTAAATCCTCTGCATTTCCATAGGCTCAGTTTGTCAATTTCTATTTTCACAAAGCCATCTGGGGTTTTAATGGGGATTGTGTTTGAGTCAATAGATCAATTGGGAGAGAACAAACTACTTAATATAATCAAGTTTTCTACCCACACACAAAATATACGTTCCAGCAATGTTTTAGTGTTCTGCATAAAGGCCTTTCACATATTTTGACAGATGTGTCCCTAAATGATTCATGCTTTTTATTCTATTGTCAATGATTTTACTTCACTTTTCAATAGTTCTTTGCTAATATGTAGAAACAGAATTCATTTTTAAATATCTTCCCTTGTGACTTACAGTCTTCATAAATTCAATTAGTTCCACTACTTCTCTGTGTATTTCACTGGATTTCTACATAAATGATCATGTTGAATGAAAATAAAGACAGTTTCACTTTATTGTTTCCTATTTTGATGCCTTTCTCCCTGATTTTTTGTTTTAACCAGAACTTTCATTATGGCATTGAAGAGGAATAGGGAGAACAGACCATCTTGCAACTTTTCTGAAATTAAGAGGAAGAAGATAATATTTTACCATTAAAGTATGGTGTTAGTCATAGTTTTTTTTTCATTGTTTCTCACTATCGGACTAAGCCCATTCTATTCATATCACTGCTGAAGCTTTTATTAGAAACGCATGTTGGTTTTTTAAAATTATAATTATTCGTTCATTACACCAATGAATGGAATCATGAGACACTCTCAACCACACATGTAGCCTGCTTTGCTCGAGTCCACCCCCTCTCATCCCTTCTCTCTTGCCTTCACCCCCATCCGCTTCTCCTTTCACATCGGACCTCCTACTGTCAGGTCATCGCCCCTGCTCTTTTGTAGTTACCGCCCACACAGGAAAACATACATGCCAAGTGACATCCAACAGTAAGGCAGCCTCACGAAAACATTAATGTGTACCCTGGTTCACCTGATTCACACTTTGATTGGCACTGTGAGAGTTTTGGCTTTTTCCCAAGGTCAAAATGCACATGAAAGTTAAACATTTTGAATGAATTCAAGACATCAAGGCACCCAGTACAGTGCAACTAATACCTGGAAAAGGACTTCTAGACTGCTTCAGAAAGTGGCACAGAACGTGAGGTAAGTGTGCTCAAGGGAAGGGGGAGTATTTTGATGAGGATTAGTTGCAACGTATATTTTACTGTAATCATTTTTTAAAAGTTTTTAAATTCACCATATTTCTTGATCACACCTTGTATGTCACCGATGCAGCTCTGTAGCTAACTTGCTTTGCACTTTGTTAAGAACAGAGCACCTCTCCTGCAAATACAGAATATTTCTGAGCATTCATGTGTATGTGCCATTTAATTTGAGTGACGAGTACAGTCATTTGAAAAATAAGCATTTTCCCTGTTCTACTTTTCATCTGAAGGAGAGAAGGTCAGCAAGAGTTTGACATTTTTTATTCTTTTTTTTTATTCTACTAGCCTGTTCCATGATCTCTTGAACTAAATCTTTCCTTTTTACTTTAAATTAGAAAATGTGGAGAACACTGTTTCACACTGTACCCAGGGGCCATATTTACAAAGAGATCGTTCTTTTCTTTATAACCTTTCCTCATGTGAATGTAAGTCAAGTTGCTAGGACATAAAATCATATTGTCAAAACTTATTATAATGATTGATAAATACTTGGATATTTTATAATGTCTCACGCACATGCACACATACACAAAAGAAAACACACAGTGTCCCTCTGTGTCTGGCTTTGTGGCTTAACATGATGACCTCCAGTCCTATGACTTCAATCTTTATAGTTAAGTAATACTCTATGGCACAGATACCATATTTTCTATATCCATTCATCTGTTGATAGGTATCTAGGCTGATTCCACACCTTAGCAACTGTGAGCATTGCCACAGTAAACACGGGTGTGCAGGTAACATTTCTGTACACTGATTTCATTTTCTTCAGTTGTATATCCAGCAGTGGTGTAGCTGGATCATGTTTCAGTTTTACTTTTAATTTTTTGATGAAACTCCATCCTGTTTTGCATAGTGGGTGTACTTTTTTAAAAAAAAAGTTTGCTGTGCCTTTATTGAAATGATTTTTCAATTATTTATTTATTTTGTCTTATTGTGACAAGGTCTTGCTATGCAGTTCAGGCTGCTCTTGAATTCACTTTGTAGTCAAGGCTGGCCTCCAACTCACAGCAGTCCTCCTGCCTCAGCTCTCTGAATGCTGGGATTACAGACATGCACCACTATGCCCAGCTTAAATGATTTTAAATTTTAAAAAAGCATGTTAATATAGTGTCTTAGTTACTTTTTACTCGTTGCCGAGACAAAATACCTGACGCCCAAAATTAGGGAAGGAAAGGTTTATATCTTACACTTTCTCGGGAATTTCAGCCCATACTTAGTTGGCTCCAAGGCAGCGTGGTGTGGCGGGGCTGCCGTTCATGGTGGCCGCAAGCCACAAGCACACTGGCAAGAGAGGGCGGAAGCGAGGAAGCGCAAAAGGAAGACCCGCCTCCCTTACACTGTATCTCAGCTCCACCCCTGGGCGGGTGCAGCACTCACACCACAAATTCCGGTGCTAGACAACAAACCAAACACAAGCAAGTGCCAGACTTAGCCCCATCAAAAGTATATGAGGACTTGGGGGGACAGAGCATATCACCCAATACAGATAGTAAGGTGCAAGTTGATTTTAAAATGTTAAAACAGCCTTGAGTTTCTGGGATAAATAAATCTATGTAACTTGGTCATGATGCATCATTTGCACTAATCAAGACAGTATGGCTTGGGGGGATAGACACATAGACCCATAGAAGAGTTATATAAATATCTGATATATATTTAAAGTATTATGGACTTTAATGTGTTAAATTTTGTTTGAAATTTTTGCACCTATATGCATGAGGGATATTAGCCAATAAATATCTTTCTTTATAATGTTTTTGTGAAGTACTGGTATCAGGTTAATGTTAACCTCATAGATTAAGTTGCAAGTTTAATTTCTTTAACAGATGTAGGTTTACTTTGGTTCTATGTGAACATAAATGTTCTCTCTTTGCATATATGTCCAAAAGACCAGGTATTCATTGGATCATACAGGAATTATATATGTTTTGTTTTTAAGGAAACTGCCTACTGTTTTCCAGAGGGCCTGTGCCATTTTCCACTCCACCAGCAAAGTGCTGGGGATCCAGTTTCTCTTCCCTCTTGTTAGCACTTGTGTTGTCACAATTTTAAACCTCAGCCTTCCTGCCAGTGTGTGGCGATACCCTGTGGCAGTCTAGGTTGCACTCCTCCAAGGCTAATGACATTAAAGCTCTTTTTATAGGTTATTTGCCATCTGCAGATCCTCTGTAGCTTATCTACCACTGTGACCTCAGTGAGAAGCCTGCAGGTGTTTTGCCTATTTCTGATTGGATGCTTTGCTTTTTCCTGTTGAGTTCTGAGAGTTCTTCACACATTCTAGATAGTAGGGTTTTGTCTGATATGACATTTTGCAGCTACTTTCTCCAATTCTATAGCTCGCCTTTTCATTCTCTTAACAGGGTCTCTCACAGAGCAAAAGCTTTCAATTTTGATGAGGTCCAATATATTAATCTTCTCATTTATGAATCTTTCTTTCAGTATCCAGACTAAAAACTCTTCACCTACCCCTAGGTCCTCATAATTCATTCCTACATTTTTTTCTAGAAGTTTTATAGCTTTTATGTTTTCTAGAAGTTTTATAGCTTTATGTTTTACATTTAAATCTGTTCCGATAATTATTTGCATGAGGTGTGAAGTTTAGATTGAAGTTCATTATTTTGCATATGGATGTCCAATTGCCCCAGCTGTGTGTTGAAATGGCTATCTTTCCTCCACTGAATTGCTTTTGCTCCCTTGTTGATAACAGTTGGGTGTGCTGTGTGGTTATATTTCTGTAATTGTTCTATGGGTCTACGCGTCTAACCCTCAAGCCATACTGTCTTGATTAGTGCAAATATATATTAAGCCCTTACAGTCCATACAGTGTCTTTTCCTCTTATTACATGCCTGCTTTTTTGTATTCCTGGTAATATTTGATTGAATGCCTAATATTGCCATTTTTACTTTGAGGGGTGGGGGATATTTTTGCTTTTTATAATTCTCTCTGGGGTTTATGCTGGGATGCCGTGAAGTTACTTGGAAAAGGTGCGATCTTTTCAGGCTTACACTTTGCCAGTGTTGGCTTCTCCCACTGCTGAGGTCAGGGTCTTCTGTATTTTCTGCCTAGTGCTCTACACACCAGGAGTTTTCCAGCCTAGTTGACTAAGCAGTCACTATTCCCAGGCTTGAGTGACCCCAGAGCCTCGCTCTCTCTGATCCTTTTGATTATCATTCAGTCCCCGAATCCAGGCAGTGTCCCCCGTGCAAACACTGACTCATTCTCTGGCTTGATCTGGGTTTAAAGTCTCTCCTCAGGGTATGCAATGAGCTAAAAAGACACACTCCTCTCTTGAAGGGTATTCTTCTTTACTTCAAAATTTTTCACAAGTTCAGAGAGTTAGATTTTTGGTTTAATTTACCACTCATGCTTAAAAATTCAGAGTAAGTCCATTTCATCAGGAGAAACTTACAATATCAGTATCTTTACATTTTAAAACTTTAAATTTAATTTTTATTGTGAAAGAAGCAATGCTTTCGGAAGCTTTCAAACAGCGTGGTTGAAAGTGAAAGCAGGTTCGCATGGCTCCAATCTCCACGCCACTCCTTTTATATAAGTGTTTATGTTTACAGTATACGTAGGCAGGTGCTCAGAAAATACTTATCCACAGGCCAAGTTTGGAGGATTGGAGAACAGAATTTCATTGACTCTCTCCCATTAGCTATTAGAATGAACTGCTTTATTTGACGGTCACATGATTATATAGTCTGAAAAGTCTAAAGACAACTATCCAACATTTGACTATTTTACAAGTTTCCCAGACATGTCTACATGCAGCAGTGGTTAACGAACTTCACGTATGGAACCCTGAAATCCTTTGATATGATGCATATCCCTAAAATTTGGCAAAATGTTGATAATTAATGAATTCTAATGATGGTTATGTTGGGGCCCATGTACTTTTGTGTACGTTTGAAAATTTTTAAAATAAAATTTAAATGAAAATGATATATATTAAGATTCCTAGACCTCTATCCTACAACTTTATTTAGTACTCCAAAGGGAGACCTAAGAATCCATGCTTTCCCAAGTGCCTAAGATCAGGGTGATCTTTGGAACACATTTGAGGGACACTGGTACATTCATTGTTCCTTTGCTTGATTGGGTTTTCTTCGGTTGCAGTTTTCTCAGCTAAGGTAACTGACTGCCCCTGGATCTCCACCCGTAATGCATGAATGAATGAATGAATGAACACTTGCTTAGCTCATTGATCTCTTACCTGAAGAGCCTCTTGAGGAATAGGGTCCTTGCAACCGAATTTGTAAGAATGGAACTTTCCACCAGTCACAGAAGCAAGCTCTTTCAGGAAGTCATTAGCAAGCTCATCATTGTAATTGAAGGAGATGGTATACACAGGAATTTTCTGAAAAGCTTTCACTTGGTCTATCACCATTTCAGGGGGCTGAAATGATAAGGAGATGGAAAAAGAGGAAGAGAAAGGAAAATAATAAAACATGAAAACTCTTAGTATTTTCCACAGACAGTGAAATTCTGAAATAGTAACTCCTTGTACAGTGGTGAGCAGCTTTTTAAGTGTGTCGATTCATTGTAATAAACCCTGCCAGATAGTGAGAGGACAAAGACCAATAGGCTATAACTCTCTGAGGATTCACATTTTGGTGGGAAAAAGAAGCTAGGAGAAAGATTTGTTTAATCAAATTGCTCAATCAAATTAAATGCACCTGAGCTTAGAGTGCAACACTGTTCAAGCGTTTAAGGCCACTTAAAGCACTGAGATCAGAACCCCAGGGCAGAACATCCCAGACATCTGGATTCTACAAAGTGGAGTCCCTGGTTCTCGATGTGGCTCCAAAGCATCTCCACCAAAAGAGTAATCATTAGTTTCTGACATGCTATGGTCAACTGGCTGCCCATGGAGAGTGAGTGAAGGAAGAGATGTTAATCAAAAACTCTGCCAGGCATTGGACAGTCACTGCCCCAGTTAATCTTCACAAACATTTCACAAGGTAGTTTTGGAAGGATTGTTAGTGGCCTATCTAATATTCATTCCTCTCCTCCTCTTTTACTATCAAAGCCCTGGTTTTCATCTCATAATGTGCCTGGTTAAGTATACACACATACACACACACACACACACACACACACACAGCAATGGCAACACATCAACATGCTTAAAATTCACCTTCTGAGGTGTTTTAGCAGCTAGGGCTGGTCATGTGATCCAGTACTGGCCAATGAGAGGTAGGCAGAAGTTCCTAATGAAGGGTCTCCTTCCTCCAATAAGACTAAAGACTTGCAAAAAGGAGGGAGGGCTAATGTCCTTCCCCTCATTCCTCCCTGGAAAATGGACACTGCCCTCCAGGACAGCAGCCTCATGGTGACCAGCAGGATGGAAGTCATGTACAAAATTGGTGGAGCAAGAAGCCTGTTTTCTTGGAGACATCCTTAAGTAGCTGTGTAGCCCAAACTAGCTACCACTGGACACCCATAGAAATGACATCGGCCAACATCTCTGTGTGTTTCTGTCTCTTCTCCAGTAAGGTATACTTCTAACTGACATAGTAAGTATAGACTCCATTTAACGTGGGGAAACTGAGGCTCACTCACATTAAGTTTCCCAAGGTCACTTAGCTCTTAAGTGGAAGGATTGGAATTTGTACTCCATTTTTTGGTACTAGAAACAATGCTAGATGATTCATTCCCTGATATGCACTAAAGACCATCTCTTGGCGAGAATTAATTCTCAGAAAACATTACTTGACTTTTAGGAAAGCAGAGACTTTTCCCCCCTCCCCCACTGGTTCAGCTGGGAGAAAGTGTCCTCTATTGCCCTGGTCCCTCTTTGAAGACCCAGACTGCTGGTTCCTTCAGCCAGTTCCTGTCCTCTACCCGTGGTTCCTGCCCTTTGACCTTTAACCTTTCCACATGTATTTTTCTACAGAGACCTGGGAAGACAGGATGATGGAGAGGAACTCTGGACTCACCTCTGGCTGGCCTTGGACAAACGGCACATTCCCTGGGGAGGCTACTGGGTAAACGTTCCCCTAGGATACGGGCTTGTCTCAGCCAAAGCTTCCACACAGCCTCAGTCTATCTGGCTCCAGCTCAAGTCTGTCCTCCCCCACCAGCTCTGCTCCCTGTCCATCAGGCAGTTTTGAACCCAATCTAGCTGAAGGGCTGACCTCACGCCTCTTGCCAATGGCCAGGACAGAGCAGAGACCTCTGCTGCTGCTTCCGCTCCTTCGACTCATCTTCCCTTGCTGAGGTCACATACGAGACACGGAGAACTGTGCCAGTGCTCCCTCCTCCAGTCCTCTCTACAGTCCTTTGGGGTGCTGCTACTAAGAGTCTTGTTTCTTACCGAGAGCTCCCGGCCACTTAGCTTCAACCCTTGGTCTTTACTGAACAGAACTAGACTCTGTTAATTTGACAGACACCGTATCATCCAGGAACAACTCCCATATGCAGCTGAGATATTTGGGAAAGGAAACAAAAAGAGCATTGAGTCAGTAACAGCTGTACGGGTGCCAGGAAGCACGGGTAGCATTTCCACCTTCTCATATATTCCTTGGTGTTACGGCGTGTATCTGTTTGTTGCTGCCTGCATTCCCAGGATGAAAGCGGTACTCAGCCCATAAAAGGTGCTCAATAAATATCTGTGGATTGCCTTCCTGGGAACATCAACTCATTTGCCCCTCAGAGCAGCCCTTTGAGGCAGGATGACTAGCTCTGAGTCACAGGTTAGAGGACATATGCAAGTCATTCCAATGGGTAGTGCTGGGTGTGAGCTTCTAAGTGATTTCCATCATCCTAGACAGCTACAAAGAGCGTGAGCACACAAGAGATGCTAAGTGTGTCACTGGCAGTCCCCCACCTGCGCCCAGCCCCAGGGAGAGCTACAGCAGCAGGACCTTGCAGTGTCCCTTGTGGTGCCCGAGCTGGGAGAGGGGGGTGGCTGCTTCTCAATTGCAGAGCAAGCTCCGTCTTCCTGCCCCTGAGGGTTCCTCTAGCTTGTTTGCACCCACAGGGGTGTGAAGCAGGGACTCAGGCTGATGCCAACCCCTCACCACACAGCCTTACTGACTCCGGCTCTCCAACCTCTTCTTCCAGGAGCGCCTGTGGGCTGTGGCGCTCAGGCTCTGTCCAGCTCCCGTGCAACAGCAAGGCAGAGCGCCCCTGAGAGTCTCCCCACAGAGGCTACCATCTCTCTGCAGTCCCTAGCTAAGGCCACGCAGCACAGATGTACAGCCAGAGCCCCTGCCACCATGGACATCAACGTGGAGCAGCAAGGATGTGACACTCAGGCCTCAGCATGGCCAGGAGGACACCTGTTGGTGTGAGATGATCAGCGTGTGCTTCCCCACCCCCGGCCCTCACAGACTCCATGTTAGTCACTGTCTAGTAGTTGTTGTCTGGAATGGTGCAAACAGTTTCATCATGTCTGTCCCCCTGATTCCTGCAAGGCTGCAGGCCTAACTTTGAAGAAATCCCAAAATGACCCCAGCCAAAGCTGAACTGGGCTCCTCCCAGCAGAGCTCCACCCCCAAGCCCAGCCAGATTCTCCAACCCAAGGATGCCTGTCTAATGTGAATCTGATTACAGTTTAATGGAGACCGATATTTAGAGAAGCTTCATGCTAAAGACTCGATTAATTTTAAAGAGTTGTATCATTTTATCCCATGGGCCTGACCATTTTCATAAGCAAACAGTCAGCTGGTGTCTGTGCAACCAAATTCGGAAGGGCATCTATGTATATTCTTCCAAGTAGAAAATTCTGCAGGATACTCTGCATAGTAGCTTTGCCCTCACACATTCAGTTTCTTCAAAGTTGGTGAAAATTCAAAAACAAATGGAGACTGAGTGGTATGCTTCATATTGTTTACAAAGAACATGAATATCTGATATCCGTTTCTTTCTTGAGAGAATCCTAGGGATAATGCATAATGAATGAATGCATGTGTGAAAGGCAGCTATCAATGTAAAAATTCTTTAGAGTTTATAAATTATATTTTGAGTAATTTACATATTTCTGACTCCAACTGTTATCCATATGCTTGGCTCTTCTTTTTAACGTGGGGTACAGACTCTCCAAGAATCTAGTGACAGTTATTGATTTTTACAAAAATGCATAATTTTATCTTATATATACTCTTATACTCTTGGGGGCTCCTGTGATGGCCTTGAAATCATGAATCCTTAGCACATTGCTGGTAGGAGTATCACTTGCTACATCTCCTTGGGGAGTTATTTGGCAGTATCTATCAAAATGTATCCTTCTGCCTGAATCTACTTTACTTACACACATGCAAAATGATATATTTGTACAGTTTCTGTCACAATATTGTGTGTACTGGAACAATTAAATGCCAATCTCTGGAGGACTATTTAAATAAATTATGGAATAACCATGTGATGGAAACTGTACAGGGAACTCTTTCTGAAGTGATGTGAAGCAATCTTCAAGATGTATTATTTGGTAAATAATGGTGCAGAATAATGTGTATAATATACTAACATTTGTACTCTTTCTTTCTTTTTTTTTTTTTTTTGACAAGATTTTGCTGTGTTGTCCAGGCTGGTCTACAATTCGTGATTCTCCTGCCTCAGCTTCCCAAGTAGCTGGAATTAAAGGTGTGCACTATTGAACCTGGGTGATTTGTACTTTTTCTTTAGAAGAGTAGCATCAGTTGCCTCCTAGCTGGAAAATATGAGTCAGAGAAAAGTGTTTCTCGATTTGTCTTTTTATACCTTTTTCATTTGGACCACATAAATGTATTACTATTCAAAAATAAGATTAAACTGATTTTTAAGGTAAAAGTTTTATTCAGTGTATACAACAGATAATGACATATTCATTGAGAATGATGCCTCTAAAATATTTCTTAAGACTTGCAAAAACGTACATGATATATTAGATGAAAAAGTAGAACACAAAACTGAATTAGGTGTCATTAAAATTTATCTTTTTATGCATACCTTTATTTTCTAAATTGCCTATAGTGCAAACAATTTTAAAGATAAGAGTTTATTAAAAAGAAGATGACTCTCTGTCCAGATGACTCTCAAATTGGAATCTCCAGCCTACGTCTTTCCCAAACCGATTCAGCCCCCTACTTCCGGACAGCTACAGCTACAGGTGCACAAACATAGCTCCCTCACCACCACCACATGCCTGCTTGTGCCTTGAAACGTACATTTAAATCCATTAATAACAATCATCATAAACCAGAAAGCAGTCACCTTGACTCCTGTCCTCCCTGCTCCCTCCTACTTACCCCAGCTCCCCACCCCCAAACTGGTTATCACATCCTGGTGATACTACTTCTGGTCCTGGGGATGCTACTTCCGGTGATGCTACTTCCGGTGATGCTACTTCCGGTGATGGGCACCCTTTGAGAGTGGTGTTCGAGAATTGTCACAACCTCCACCAGCTCATCTCTTGCTCCTTAGCCCTGACTGTCTTCCCTCGCTGCTTCTGCCCCAGCCTCTTTCTCTGCTCATCCCATGCATTGCCACACTTCTGATCCTTCTACAGAGAACAGCATTTACATCCTTTGATCATAATTTCCTTCCTTTCCCCACGCTGCTCAAATGTCCCCCTGCCTGTGGGACCCTCCCCATCTTCTCTCCATCTCTTACAGCAGAATTCATCTCTCTGTTCCCGGACACAGTGTTGGCACCCTGGCCCCTAGGTTGTATTGGAGTTAACTGTGTAAGGCTAATACATTCATTCCCCTAAGCACAAACCTCCCTCCGGCAGGGATGAGCTATTATTCATCTGGGCAACCTCAGAATTTGGACCCACACAGGGAACACAAGAGACGCACAATAAACTGCTTCTGAATAGAAAATATAGTGAAGTTGACAGGAAATTTCATTTCATTCAAAATGAAATTTCACTTTATGTACTGCTGTACTTCTCTGACACAAATCTAATGCTGTGGTAAAAATTCATTTGCATTAGGATTTAGACCTTGAACTATCTGAAGCAGGATATTTTAGAATATTTGCCCAGCCATCTGCATAGATAAACATTTTAACAAGGAAGGATTCAAGTTGATACTAACTCACTTTCAAGGTTAACTTACATTGTGCTGGCCTTGTATTTATTTAATGCCTGGAGCACTATTCTTTCATTCACAAAGCTCAAAAGAAGCTGAACAGACTCTCTAGAACCTTTCAAATATTTCCCAGCCGGGCTAAACAAAACAAAGAACATTTCCCTAGAAAGGCATGCTTTTCTTTAAATGAGCACTAAGCTAAAATTAGGGATAAAACCAAGGACATTCTTCAGTGACATGTTTAGATTCTGAGTTTTTTCAAAGGAAAGAAATCTAAAACAATCTCCTCACTTAGTTTGTAGTAAAGCACGCACCAGAATTCTATGGGAGGCAGATGTCTCCTGGGGTTGGTCTGCGGGCCTGTTCCTGTGGGTCACATTCTTTGTCACATAAATAATCCCTGGAGTTTTGGTAGACAAAGGAATTTCTCAGTGGTTTTTGTCACCTTAGTTCTGGATTCTGTAGCCCAAGCAATGATCTCTGAAAAGTTTCCCCTTTCCCACCCTGGACTGAGGATTAAATCCAGGGACTTAGCACTGAGCTACATCCATGGCCTGTTTTTATATTCAGACAGGGGCTCACAAAGTCACTAGGTTGCCCAGGTGGGGCTCAGATTTGCGATCCTTCTGCCTCAGCCTCTGGGAGTGCCTGGATTACACGTGCGTGTCATCACGTCTGACTCAACAGCTTTTTGATAGTAGTTGTAAAAGGTCAGCATTCACTTTCAGAGAACTGATGAGCCCCGGTCTTTCCCAGCTTCAAAAATCAGTACCTGGTCAGGTCTCCCGTCCGTCAAAAGGTAGATGACCTGTGTTTCGTGATCAGCAAAAGCCACCTGCAGGGCCTGCAGCGTGTTTGTGGAGCTCCCAACCTGTGGGAAAAAAGAGATATGCAAAGATCTCACCAGCAAGTAGTATGTATTTGCTGCTTTAAAAAAAGGAGGAAAAGGACTTGTGAGATAAAAGAAAAACTAAAATTATATTGAGATAGTATTTTAAACTCTGTGATTCCAAAAAATCAAATCCCTGGGTGTGTTGTCAATGTCTTTATTTGAGCAGTCCAAGGACTGTTAGAAGTCAGGACTGTGGATTTCCTATCTTGATGACAGAGGTCTTAATGCAATTTTATCCAAGTGTGTGGAACTCAGTTACTGCTCACCCAGCTGTCAACAGTTTAAATATACAGCCTGAATATACCCTGGTGGCGAGCACGTTTATTTCAAACCAGGCTTTACTCAGGACACCCAGCATTCAGCAAACACAAGGGTGGTATCATGAGCAATCTAACAGCGGACTCATGGACATATCTAATATAACCTGAACCCTTATAGGTTCTGGTGAAATATACATTTCAAGTACATGGACGTGTCAGTTAGGTCTCTTACGAATGTATGGTAGGAAGTGAGAGATTCTAAATGCCCTGCTTTACATATGACAGGAATCAACAAACATACAGAATTGACACTTCGTATCTGTGGATTCCATATCTATAGATTAAACAAACCCTGGGTTGAAAATATTTGGCAAAAAAAATCACATCTGCGCCAGCAGGTACAGATTTGTTTTCCTTGTCATTATTCCCTAAATATAGTATAGCAATTGTTTATATAGCATTTGCATTCTACTGGTATGGTAAGTCATCTAGGGGTGGGATGGGTGCGGGTTATACATAAACACTATGGCAAGAGACTCCAGCATCTGCAGAGTTAGGGATTAGAAGGGGGTACTGGACCCAATACTGAGGGAAACTTTACCAGTCAAAATCACAATCAATCAAGGGAAATCAGTTATGGCTCATTCTCTCACCTATACAACACATTAATTGTAACACCACCCAACTCTTCATGTAAAAAAAAGTGCAGATATCAATATACACATTGTATGTTGAGGGAAAATAATGACTTTTAGCAAACTCTCCAGTCATACAATTATAAATTAGAAAATCTCTTGAATGCTTTATCAATACAGAAATAGATTTTCAGATAAATGTACATTCACTGGAATGCACTTCCCTTAATATACAAAAGCAAACCTTACCAAGAAACTATCAATCAGCTCAACAGGACTTTGAGATTTAAACCTCTGCCCTCACATCTGGTATCTCAGTCCAGATTCAGCTGTAAGCAAGAAAAACCAACAGTGGTTGACTCTAGCGGAAAGGAGTTTATGAAAGGGTCCTTGGATTGGCTCACAGCGTTACCCAGCTGCAGGAGAACCTAGGTTGGGACCTTACATCGAGAAGGACGTCACCAATCCTGCTGCGGGCCTGCCTGACAGAGGTCCCTCTACAGCTCTGCTCTGAGCACCAGATGCTGTGGTTGCTTCACCAACACTGGGAGCATCAGACATGAGATGGACCAGCAGCCCTTTGCCTCCAGTACCCAGAAACCACCACTGTCACAGTTCTCCCTGCAGGCCCTTCACCCGGGGTCGCGCTTATGTCAAAGATCAGGAGGTGAATCTGATTGGCACTACCTGCATCACGTGACTCAGACTCTCTCTGAACTTTCATAGGGTAAACTCTGCCTCTTCTCAGGATGAGAAGGGAGAGCGATGATCAGCACATGCACAAGCCCTACCTAAAATATCTCATCTCCGAAGACTCTCCACCCCCCACAGATGTGTTCTTCATTAGCAGCTTCTCTTCATGGACCTGGGGATGTAACTCAGTGGTAAAGCACTTACCTAGCATGCACAAGGTCCTTGGTCCATCCCCAGCACCATGAAAAAAAGTTTCTCAGACCTAGACATGAGTAGGGAATTCTGTGCCCTGACCCACACAGTTGCTGTCACCCAGGTTTCCTTCATGTGGCTTTATGCCCTTTCATTTCAGATATTCAGTAAACACCTATACCCCACATACCAGGCATTTTCCTACGTCTGAAATATGACTTGCAGAAACAGACCACACTCCATGTTTTCAATGGGGGATTCACAGGACAGTGTTAGAAGGCTGGACAGCACTGTGTGAAAGCTGTCATCAGGAATGCCTAGCACAGGGCATCCCTGGCTTTAGCTGAGTGGGTAAAGACATCTCACGGTGGAGATTGCTGGGAAGACTAGGGAGGATGAATAGGATGGGTAGACATAGAGAGGATGATGGGTGATGTTCACAATTCAGCAAGTAATTCTACACTTCAAGCTCATATGATGAGAGAAAGTGGCAGAGTAACAGTGGTGCTGATAATCATAAAAACATCTACGAAGTGTGTACTGAGCTAAGTACTTACATTTCCTGCATTTTTACTCTGCAGCATAAGGAGACGCGGCCTCAGAAATTTCAGTTTCCATGTCCCCAGGAGGTCACCCAGCAACAGGCAGCCTTCCACCCCGTAGACAACACCAACAGAATTTTGTGGGAGTTCCAGCAGCATGAGACTGGGCAAACTAAGCTGTCACAGGAATCAAAGCCACAACTGTGAACCTAAACACAGTGACTGCCTGCTAAATGATGAGATTCAACTGGGATTAATCAAAATGTCAAAGTTACAATAAAAAAGTCACTCATCATACCAAGAACCAGAAATACCACTTTTAGAAGAAAAATGAAATCAACTAGTGCCAATAACAGAAGAGCCTCAGAGATCTCTGGGAGAATAAAGAAGATCTAATACCTGACCAGGAGAGTTTTAGAAAAGAGAGGGCAAAGAATGAGGAACTTTAAAAGTATTCAAAAAATGGTAGTTAAATAATTCCCAACTGAGGTGAAAGATACAAAGCTACCTGCAAAAGCTGAGAAAAATCCAACTAGGATAAAGCAAAGAAATCCACACCAAAACACATTGTATTTAAATTTCTGAAAACTAAAGGCAAAGACAAATCCTAAAAATGGGCAAAGAGAAATAACATCATGGTACCTATAAAAGACCACCAACTCAGATGACTGGAATTTCTCATTTGAAACTACAGAGACCAGAAGGGAGTGGCATGGGGTGGTTCAAGTGCTGAAAGAAATGAAAAGCCAGACAAGAATCACATGCCTGGGGAAAATATCCTCACCAGATATAGGAGGGTCAAAGCAGGAAAACTATGAGAAACTATTATTAGGAAACCTGTCCTTAAAAGAGTGAGTAATGGAAGCTCTACAAATAGAAAACAAGAATAAAAGAAAGATTGGACTTTGAGAAAGGCATCAAGCATAATGGACTGGGTACATGTGGATTAAGCACAGTAGACAATCTTTAACTTCATGACCTTCTTATATCACATTTTATGATTGATGTAAAAGTGTAATATGATCTAATATGGTATGTAATATTCATGAGGGAACTACTTTAAACAGTGAGGGTAAAGGAACCTACACAGAAATAAGGTCTGTACACTGAATTGAGAAAAAAAACCATCAATATTGGCACACTGTGATGTTAGTCCTCTTTGTGAGTGTCTTTATTAGGTGTGATAAAAAATACCAAGCACTATCTGACAGAAAGGCGGGCTTGCAAAAACATGACAGTATGTTTTCATCTACCTATTCACCAGATCTGGCTCTTTTTCAAGGTAAAAATGATCATGAAATGTAAATATTTTGAATTATTCAGGACACTGAGGCAGCCATGACAGTGCAACAAAAGATAGGAAAGATGACTTCCAGAACTGCTTCAGAAAGTGGTGAAAACAATGGTATAAGTGTGATTTAAAAGGGAGGAGGGTATTTTGAGTGAGATTAGTGACAATGTGTCTTTTACTGTAATAACTTTAAATTTTAAACATGAATCATATTTTTTGAGCATCCATTATAGGCAGGTTGAAAGTGAAAGAATGAAAAGATATAGCAAGCAAACACATATTTTTGGGAAGCAGGAGTAACTATATTAATATCACAAAAAATAGATTTTAAAGCATTACTAGGGACAAAAAAGACATTACCCAATGGCACAAGGTTTAGTCCACCAAAAAGATAACAATCCTAAATGTGTATGTACCAAACAACACAGCTTCAAAATAAATGGAGCAAGATCTGATACAGTTAAAAAGAAAAACAGATAAATCAATAATTATGGTTGGGGACTTCAATATCTCACTCTTAATAGCTGACAAAACAGCAAACGTATAGAAGAAGTGAAAAATGCAATCCACTAGCCAGATCTAATTATCACTCAGAATACTCTGCTCAACAACTGAATACACATTTTTTTAAAAAAAATTAACATTTACATAAATAGATCATATCTTGAATCACACAGAACAAGTCAATAAGTGTACAAGAATTAAAATCATATAGCTTATATCCAGTAACAGGACACAAAAGTCACCAAACACTTATAAATTAAAGAACATGCTTTAAATACACAGGCTCAAAAACAAATGCTACTGATCACTAGGCTGGGATGTAGCTCAATGGTAAGAACTTGGTCTTGGCATGGAAGAGGCCCTGGATTCAGTTCCCAGCAGAGAGGGAAAAGGAGAGGGAGAGGCAGAGAGAAATTACAAAGAAATAAAATATTAAGTAAAATTAAGTGAAAATTAAACAAAACATAGTCAATTTGTGAAATGCAACTACAGTAGTAATAGGGAAATTTGTGGCACTAAAAGCTTATCTTAAGAAAAAGGAAATATCTCAAGATAATATTCTGTTTCTTTTTTCTTTTTTTTCTTCTTTTCCTTTTTTTTTTTGTAGCACCGGGGATCAAACTCACAACCTCGCGCCTGCCAGGCAGGCGCTTAAGCCACTGAGCCAAACTCCTGGCCCTGGTTTCTTGACACAGGGTCACACTATGTAGCTCAGGCTAGCCTTGCGCTTGTGCTGTAGCCCAAGCTGGCCTTGAACTCACAATGCTCCTCCTACCTCAACCTCCCGAGTGCTGGGATTAAAGACGTGCACCACCACGCCTGGCTCAATATTCTGTTTCTAGCATAAGAAAATGAAAGCAAAATATATTCAAAGCAAGCAGAAGGAAGGAAATAAAGATCATAGAAATCAATGAAATACAAAAGGCAAAATGGAGAACCTTAATGATACAAAAAACTTGTTTTTTTAAAAAAAATCAATAAAATGCACAACCTCTAGCAAAATTTAGAACATAGAGAAGACACATATAGCCAACATCAAGAGACATCACTGACAGAAAAATAAGAGAATATCCTGAGAAACCCTATGCTTTCAAATTTGACAGTTTAGAAGAAATGGAACAGTTTCTCAAAAATGACAAATGATCAAAATTCTATCAAGAGAAAAATAGATAACATAAATATTTCTATACCTATTACAGAAATTAAATTTGTAATTTAAAAATCCCTCAAAAGAAATCTCTAGGCTCTTACAGCTTCATTGGAGAACTTTATGAAATATTCAAAGAATTAACATTACATGATGGCACAAGGTTTAGTCCACCAAAAAGATAACAATCCTAAACCCACTTTTCTACTTACTTTTTTAATTTTTTTATTTCAAAGATAGTAAAATCCAACAAAAGATAACAGAACAATCAAAACAAAGCAGTAGAACTGGTATAGAATGTCAAAGAGAGATGCTATGAAAACAATAGTTACTATATTGTATCTTGTTACTTTCAGAATAGTTGACCATTCCATCAGGCATAGCAAAAACAAACCAAAAACAAAACACAATAAAACCAATAAAAACAGGATGTGAAATAAAGAAAAGAAAAGAAAAAAAAAGGAAATGAAAATTAAACAAAATTAAGCAAAAGAATGAGAACAATATTGGGGCTCAAAGACAAGACAGAGGACAACCCCACATATTTGCCACACTACACAATGTCATCTACCCCAGAAATGCTGAGACTGTGGGCACCAGGCCTGCAAAAAACCTAACAATACAAGCATTTAGTTGCTTTATGTACCTTAGTTGCTATGAACTTAGCAGGTCCTCTGAGCAAGCAGGATGCTTACGGTAGGGGGGGGAGGGGGGACCAGGGAAGGTCCTTGATTCATAGCCCACGCGCCGGTAGGCCTATGGGACACACCTCTCTTTCTCTTCCTGGAGTTTGCACAGTCACACAAACTCACCAGGGAGGTAGGCGGGGGCACAGACCTGCAGAGACTGCTTGGATGGCTGCAAGCCTGGGGAGGCTGTTTTCAGGGCAGATCTGCTAAGGTTGTCTACTACTCCATCCAGGAACAGTTGCTGGCTTGTGGGGATACAGTGCCATGATTTGGGGTGCTGTCTCCACAGGCTGTTTACCAGTGAATCCAGAGAGAACCCCAGAAGTGGACTTTTTTTTCCCTCTTTTTATTGCTTGTTTTGTTAAGTGTATTATTATTACTATTATTATTATTTTTAGTGTGAATGTGGTTTCTGCCCTCCTTCTGGGTGTGGTCTTGTTCTGTTCTCTTTTTTGTCTCTTTTGGCTTTCTTTCCCCTCAGTCTTCTGCAGTGGTTTCCCTAAGTTGGTGGGACCCATCTTTGACCTCCAACCTACTTTCAGTCTCTTTCTCTTTTCCCACTCTTCTGCTTTTTCTTACATTCATTTTGGGTCCTGACCCTTGGGGACAGAATTGATATTCTGTGAACCTAAGTACTATATATGATTGTTTTGCATTCTGTTGTATGTTATAAATGCAGTTTATATGGTTGGGGGTTGTAAATCAGGGGTTGGATCAGTTTACTGTTTTTTGGGGTATGCTTGGTGCTGTGGGTGCCACTGCAGCCAGAATTAACTCGATTGAACTGGATAGCTGTTGGCCTTGATGGTCCAGGACTGGGACTGACTGGGGCTTGTAAAGAGAGCTGCGACATGGTGTCAAGGAACTAGGGACTGGGCTAGGTGAGCAGTGGTTTCTTATCTCTGACAAATTGAGGAGGTAGAATTTTCCAATAGACTCAGAGACCACGAACCAGTTACACCTGGAAGATACCTCCAGGAAGTGCTCATCACCTGGAAGTCCTTAATACCACCATTAAAGTAACCCACTGCAGGCAACTAACAGGTATCACTTTAGGAATTAAACTAAAAAAAAAAGAGAAACGAGAAGACACTTAAACAGGTCACAACCCCAGACACCCAGTTCACCAAACGCAAACCCAGGGGGCAATGAGGCTGGAAAATCCGAAAGCCCCCTACAAGGTTTCTTTGAAGTGGTAACAAAGCAATTGAACGAGGCTTTGGAAAAAATGAAATCAGAAATAATCTCTCAAATAACCACAGAGATTACCAAAATACACACCATGCTTAGTGATGTTAGAGCAGATACAGACAAAAATATAAATGAGCTTAAGCAAATTATGGAAGGACAACATAGGAAGCAAATGGATTCCATAAAGCAGATTCAAGCAGATATCCAGGAGAATAGAAACTCCATTGAAAGTATTCAAAGCAGATTAAGCCAATGTGAGGACAGGATCTCAGCTATTGAATACAGGCTCACAGTTAGTGTGATCAGGAAAAGAAATATTCTTCAAAACTAGCATGGGAACATAAGAAATCAATCCAGCACTTGCTTGATGAGACAAAGAAAAATAACAAGATTAATTGGAGTCAGTGAACAAGCAGGAGATACTACAAATGACATTAAAAACATCCTTACAGACATCATGTCAGAAAACTTTCCTGGTAGAGAAAAAGAACTTGACATACAAATAAATGAGGCATATAGAACTCCAATTAGCAATGATTAAAAAGAAAAACAAAAACAAACAAACAAACAAACAAAAAAACTGCTTCCAGGCATATCATAGTCAAGATTCCAGAAATTCAACACAAGAAAAAATTTTAAAAGCTGTTAGGGAAAAGAAACAAATCACCTATAAAGGAAAGCCCATCAGAATTACAGTGGACTTCTCAGCACAAACTCTCAAGTCAAGGAGAGCTTGGAATGAAGTACTCCAAGTTCTAAAAGAAAACAACTTTTAACCCAGATTGATGTATCCCACAAAACTATCTTTCAAAATAGAGGGAGAAACAAAATACTTCCATGATAAGGAACAGTTGAGGAAATTCACAACCACTAAACCAGCACTCCAAAATATTTTGAAGGACATTTTAGAAAGGGATGATAAGTACTACAGCTCCATGAACTCCAATAGAAGGAATCCACCAGGAAAATAGAAAACAACATGATAAGGATAAGTCAATACATATCAGTTTTAACCATCAATGTTAATGGTCTTAATTCATCAGTCAAAAGACATAGACTGGCAGAATGGATCAAGAAGCAAGACCCAATAATATGCTGTATATAAGGAACACATTTAATTCAAAAAGATACCCATAGACTGAAAGTTAAAGGATGGAAAACAATACTCCATGCAACAGGAGTCCAGAAAAAAGCAGGGGTAGCTATTCTATTTGCAGATAAAGTTAATTCTAATCTAAGACTGATTAAGAGAGACAAAGAAGGCCACTATATATTGGTAAAGGGGACAATCCAAGAGGAAGAGATAGCAATCATAAATATGTATGCAATAAATACTAGTGCACCCAGTTATATAAAACAATTATTAATGGCATGAAAAATCAAATAAGCCTTAATACAATTGTATTGAGAAACCTCAATACCCCGCTGACACAAAAAGACAGGTCAGCTAGACAAAAAAATCAACAATGAAATATTAGAATTAAATCAAACTTTTGAGTAAATGGACTTAGTAGATGTTTATAGAATCTTCCACCCTACAACAGCAGAATACACATTCTTTTCAGCTGCACATGGGACATTCTCCAAAATAGACCATATACTGGTTCATAGAACATGGTTGAGTAATGTAAAGGAATTGAAATTATCCCATGCATACTATCACACCATAGTGCAATGAAATTGGAAATCCATGTCAAAGGAAACCACAAGAACTTCATTGACACACGGAAATTAAATAGCACACTTCTGAACAATCAGTGGTTCACAGATGAAATTAAAGAAGAAATTAGATAGTTTCTACAGTTGAACCACAAGGGCAATACAACATACCAGAATTTGTGGGACACAATGAAAGCAGTCTTAAAAGGGAAATTGCTATTGTGGGGGGTGTTGTTTCCCTGGTTTCTCTCTCCATGAGATTGTTGTTCGTGTACAGGAACGACATCGATTTTTGAGTGTTGATTTTGTGGCCAGCTGCGTTGCTGGGTATGTTTACTGAATCTGGGGGTCTCTTGGTGGGTTTTTTGGGATCTTCTAGGTAGAGTATCATGTCATCTGAAATGAAATCTGTGTATATAAAAAATTAATTGTGACAGTCAGAGAAAAAGAATTTTGAGTGAAATATAATTTTTTCAGGGTCCCTTTCAGATTTTATTTTTAATTTGAAATGTTCATTTGAGAACAATTGTGTTAATAATTTGTTAGATAATGTTTCATGTCTGTATTTTTTACCTTAAATAATTCTCTGGAATATCCAATATGCTGATGAGTGTTGCTGTTTTGTTGGTTGGTGTGAAATTGTTATGTTTTGATTTCTTACTTTCCTTTTGTTTAAAATTAAAAAAAATCAGCAAAGAAAAGGGAAAAGCAAATTATTTTTATAATTACCATACTAATAATGAACTTTACACATTAGCAATTCTTTATTTTGTTCAGTATTTTTTAAATTAAAAAAAATAAAGAAAATGGGATAGTTAACACATGCCTTATCAAACATGTACAAGATCTGTATGCTGAAATTACAAAATGCTGACGAAAGAAATAAAGGAATCCTACGTACTTGAAAAGCCAACCGTATTCATTGATTGGAAGACTCAATATGAATATGTCAATTCTTCCTAATTGACTGAATAGGTTTAATGCAATTAACATCCATAAAGTTTTTTACAGACACACAGAAGCTTGTTTCAAAGTCTTATATTAGGACCAGGGATTTAGCTCAGTGGCTCAAGCACTTGTCTGGTAAGTGCAAGGTAATGAGTTCGATCCCTGGTACCAAAAATCAAAACACAAAATCTTATATTGAAAATATAGTCCCTAGAATAACCAAGACAGTTCTGAAAAAAAAGGTAAAGTAGTAATTTACAGGGGAGGAGTGATATTTCCGGATCACAAGCTTGCTATGTAGCCACCACTATCAGACAGTCTGGTCCTACTAGACGCATAAACACGTATAATAATAAAGCAAGACAGACTATCCAGAGACCCACAGATACACCTGACAAAGGAGCAGAAGTAACTCAGTGGAGGAGGGACACAGTAACTGAATGCCCAGTCCCAAAAAAGGCCTTGGCCTAAATCTCACATCTTATACAAACATTAATTCAAAATAGACCACAGACGTCATCAAATCAAAACATTCTAGAAAAAAGTACAGGATAAAAGTCTTTATGATCAAGGACCAGGAAGAATCTTTAGCTTGAACTGGATAAAAATAGTTATAAAGTAGATCAAAATTTATGGGATGCTAAAGCAGTAGAGGAGAGACATATCATCTTAAATTCTTGGATCAAAAAGAAAGAGGTCTAACTTAAAAAACAAACCAAGTAGAAGAAGGGGAATAATGAAAGCAAGATTAGAAATCAATGAAACTGAAAACATTTTTTAAAAATTTGAGTCAATAAAACTGAAAGCAGTTTCTTTGAAAACAACAACAACAACATTGGAAGGGGAAAAATAACTACCACCACCTCCACCCTACTACCATCATAAACTCTTCAAATAGTCAATAAAAAAGGAGACAAAAATTATGAGCATCACAAATAAATAAAGAAACATTACTGTAGACTTTACAAAGATGAAAACAATGACAGAAGGATATTGTAAATGATAATACAGCATATACTCTAAAATCAACATTTTGTAAACAGTGGACCACTTCTGTCTTTAAAAATGAGTAAAACTAACTCAGACTGATGCAAATAACCTTGACACTCACATGTTTGTTAAACAAGTTGAATTGATATTTAAAAAATTTCCACCAAAGAAAAATCAAGGCCCAGATGTTTTCATTGGTAAATTCTACCAATTAGTTAAAAAACAAAACAAAACAAAACAAAACAGCAACTCTACACAATTTCTTCCAGAAAATAAGATGAATGAATGTCCCATATTATGAGGCCAGCATTCTTTGATACCAAAGTTAGATGACACATTCCAAGAATAGAAATCTACACATGAGCATTTCTCATGAACATAGACAAAATCCTCAACAAGATACTTTGACAAATTTAATGCAAAATATACAAAACATACAATGCATCATGAGCAAGTACAGCTGATCTCAAGAATGCAAGGTCAATTCAGTATTCCAAAATAAAGAAATCAGTGTAATTCACCGTATTTACACACTACACCAGATTAGCTCAATCGATACTGAAAGTACATTTAACAAAATTCAGTGTTCACAATACTAACAATTCTCAGTGAACCAAGAATAGAAAAGAACTTGATAACATTCATCTAGAATACATGCGCACACAAATAAAAACTGAAAAACCACATACACACACACACACACACACAACACAAACCCTCTAGGTAGCAAAGTACTCAGTGGTGAACAATTAAAGGCTTTCCCTCTAAAATTAGGAACAAAGCAAGGAGGGCCTCTCCTATCACTCCTCTTCAGCATCATACAGAAAATCCTAGCCGGTGCGCTGAAGAAAGTAAAAGACATAAAGTCTATACAGGTTGAACCGGAAACAATAAAATCAACTCTACTCATTGACAACACCTTTGAAAATCCCAAGTAATCTATAACAAAGCTCCTGGAATGAGTAAGTGAATTTATTAAGGTCAAAAGCTACAAAGTCAACATACAAAAAACAATTGTAGTGAAATTTAAAATTTAAATATATGAATGAATTAATCAAAGGAGGAAAAGGCAAACCTTTATAGAAAACTTTGACAAAATAAATATAAGAGAAAGAAAATAGAAAATCACCATTAGCTTAGTCTCATCATTGGGACAAAATACAGCCTCAATTTAAAAGAAGAAGGTTTATTTTGGTTTATTGTGGTTAGAAGATCCAGACCACATTCAGCTGGCTCTAAGCAGAATGGCGGAAGGGTCTGGCGGAGGAGAACTGGTCACCTCATGAAGGAACCAGAAGCAGAGACTAAGGCACCGGAAGCAGAGAATGAAGGGAAGAGCTGAGAAGAGAGAGAAACCCTTCCAGGGCAAGCCCCCAGGGACTTACCAGTTCTGACCAGACTCTTATCTCCTAACGGCTCTAAATCGTAGAACTCACTATCCTGACTATGTTGAAAAGATGGTGAAGGAGTTGGGGGAAAGCCAGACTGAGAGAACCCAGGAAAGACGATCGAGACGTGGTGACTGTTTTGCATCAGCTTCCCCAGCACTCTCTGTTCAGACCTCACCGCCGAAACCCAGCAGGCACCGCCCCAGGGATCCCTTCCGGGCCTGGAGGACGGCTACGCGTCCTGCTCCTGACACCGGCGCAGAGCAAGTGCAGGACGCTATGCGTGGTGTTGGGAAATCAATGAGTTGATTACTGCACCAAACCTGCCAAAGAGTAACAGGAGGATTTGGTCTTATTGTTGTTTTAACTTATTTCTATTAACAAATGAAATAATCTATGTTAATGATGTATAACATGATGCCTTGATATACAAGCAAACGTTATGAAATGATTAAGCCAATCTGATTAACGTGGTCACATATATATATATATATGTTGTCTCCATATGTGTGTGTGTGTGTGAACCTTCAGGTTTATTAGTAATTTTCAAATATACAACAGGTTATTATTATTCTAGTCACTATGCTGTGGAATAGACCTCCAGGACTTACTCCTTCTCTTTCTGCTCCCACCCTTTCAGCAGTCTTTCCCCATTCCTCCTGGCCCACAGGCCCGAGCTCCTCATAATCCTCACCATTCTATTCTCTGCTTCAATGAATTTGACTTTTTGAATGTCACATACAAGTGAGAGAACATAGAATTTGACTTTCTGTGCTGGATTATTTCACTTAGCAGAAGGTCCTTCAGTTCTGTCCATGTAGGTGCAAGTAACAAAGACATTTTAAGGCTGTATTATATTTACCTATATAAAACATTTTTAATTGATGATCATCTTGAAGATGAATTTTGTTTTTTAATTCTTATTAGTATGTATGTAAAGCACACAATGATTGCATTCGTTGTGGGGAATTGGGACATGTTCAGATACACTTTGATTCTTCCCCTTTCTCTCCACCCCCATTTAAAAAGATTTTTCCATCGTATGTATTCATTTTCAAGTTTTTTGTAAGTTAATTATCATAAACAGACTAGCAGCTAGACTAACAGGCCAAAAAATATATAATACACCTAAAACAATCATACTAAATCAAATGTATACTAAATCAAATGCATTAGGTGCATTGTCCATTCTGGACTACAATAACTTTTGTCTCTTTTTTTCCTATTGTCTGTCCTTTATTTTGCACTTTATTTATATGCTGAGTTTCTCTTATAAGAGAAATTATGTGATATATAAGTTTGTGTGTCTGATATAGATTACTTAATAGTATGGTCTCGAAGTATACCTATTTTCCTACAAATGGCTCAAATTTTTCCTTCTTTATGGCACAGTAGTACTCCATTGTATATAAACATCACATTTTCTTTGTCCATTCATTAGTTGATATACATATAGGTTGCTTCTGAGATTTAGCTACTGTGAACTGTGCAGTAGTATGATGTCTTTAACTCTTTCAGAAAAGATACCTAGATGGGAACTAGCTGGGTCAAATAGAATTTGTAGTTTTAGTGTTTTGAGGCATCTCTATACTGATTTCCACAGTGGTTGCACCAGTCTACACTCCCACCAACAGTGGAGAAGACTTCATTCTTCCCCATGGCCTCTCCAGAATTTGTTACTGATTGACTGCTTGATGAGCGCCGTCCTTTCTGGAGTGAGATGGAACCTCAGTGTTGTTTTAGTTTGCATCTCTCAAATGGCCAGTGATGCTGAACCTGTTTTCATGTATTTATTGGCCACTTGTACTTCTTCTGAGAAATGTCTATATATTTCAGGCCCATCTAGTGACTGAATCTTGAATGTAAATGAATTGTAGACATTCAGCAAGCAAGCACACAAAGGAGCATCAGTGAGGATTATTAAAGGTAGCAGAATCATACTTTACAAAACGATTTCAGTTAAGGTTTTAGCCAAATGGTTGATTCTACTCATTAGTAATTTTTATATATAGTAGAATGCATTAATGATTTTATCCAATGAGATTACATGTATAATATCTTGTTATCACTAAACCTAAATTAGTGAGCCCCGAATTAACAACATATTTCCTGTTATCAGTAGTTTGTAAAAAGACAGAAGCTATGTCAAAGTAATTTCACTGATTAATCCCTGTGATTTAACAAGTTGGGTATGGATTTAATACTCTTTCCCAGGATAAGGTGACCAGTTAGGTAAAAAATCTTACAGGTGCTAATATTTCTCATGGAATATATTTCCTACTCCTCTCATTTCTGGAAACGAGTCCTGAGGGAAACCTGCTGTATCTCAGTGTCCCAGAGACCCTGCTTTGGTTAGCACTCAGGGAGATCTGCTCGTGTCCATTCGTGAGCTCCTGTCAAATCTGGGGTCCCAAACTCAGGGAGTAAACTAGTTTACAGGTATTCATAATCTCGGTTTGGTTTCTTAACAACTCAATCTCAATTTTGGTGTTTTTCAAACATTTGGAATGCCATGTAGTTGTAGAGAACTTTAAAATTAAGGTAAGTTCAAGCCAACAGAAAATTTAGGAAAAGAGAAAGCTTTCCAGTTGGCTATATAAGAGCTGGATTCAGTGCTGTAAAACTCTCCAAAGATAATGTGGGGCTGAGAAATTGCTTCGTCTTCTCACTACAACCTGCTGCCCTATCTCTTTTCTACCTCTCAGTCCTGAACACTCAGACCATACTGTTCACCTCCACGAGTTCATTACTTTTGAACAAAGACTACTGTTAAGAATATAGGTGCTTTGAAATAAAAATAGTGTTGGATGGGACAACTTTTAATGTCTGAGCACAAAAAATATTACATCATGACATCTATTTCCTTCCAGTGGCTTGTGGATGGTTCTTAAAATGGAGCAAAGGGGACCCTTCATTCCCACGGGCTGTGCATACAACAATTCGACCAAGTGTGAATGGGAAATATTTGGAAAAAAAATATGTCCGTACTAAATCTGTGCAGACTTTTTTCTTGCCATTGTTCCTTAAATAAGATGGTACGACACCCATTTACATAGCAGTTATGTTGTATTAGGCATGATAAGTCATCTTGAGATGATTTACACATACTGAAGATGTGCGTAGTTTTTATGTAGTACTGTGCCATTTTGTATAAGGGACTTGGACATCCATGGATTTTATTATCCTGGGGGTGAGGTGACCCCAGAACCAATACCCCTCAGATACTGAAGAATGGCTGTGCTGAAAGACAGAGATTTAGCTAAATTTTAGGACCCTGACTCCTGACATTAGATTTTTTGCTTTGTTTTGTTTGAGACAGTGTTTCACTATGAAATTCAGGCTGGCCTTGAACTCACTTAGTAGCCAGGGCTGGCATCAAACTCGCAGCGATCCTCCTGCCTCAGCCCCCTCCCCCCCACCGAGTGCTGGGATTACAGGAGTGAGCCACCATGCCCAACCTAAAGTAAATAATATTCTTTTGTACTGGGAATCGAACTCAGGACTTTGTGTTTGCCAGGCAGGTGATTGTACCACTGAGCTATATTCCCATCCTGACATTAGATTGATGTGACCTAATCAACTGGGTCCAACCTGTGGCTCGTGATCCCACATACCTAGCTTGCCTGGTCCACACTGTGCAAAGAGAGAATGTCTTGGGCTGCATATAAAATATACAATAAAGCTAATGTAGGTAAGGGACAAAATTTCCTTTTAAAATACTTTGTTTTACAACATAAGGGTGGACACAGTGGGGCATGAAAGTCATGCTGCCCTTGGATCTCAGTATTCTTTAAAATGTCCATCCTGGGAATAAATTCCATGTGCAGGTGAAAAACTCAGGCTGCTTCTCCCTAATTTAGTCTCCACTTTACCTTAATCTCTCTAATCCAGGACTCAGCCTGCTCCAAATTATCTTCATTAATTTCAGCAAGCTTGTTCCGCCAAGCAACTGCCTGGCCATCAAATGTCACAAAGTTGAATTTGCTTTTATATTTCAGCTGTTCCTGTAAGAGACAATTATTATTTAACCATAAAACCACTCAAATGTAAGAAAAGCTCAGGACAGCTCACAGCTTGACACATTTTAATCACTAGGATATCTATTCTCAGTGTTAGAAGCTAAGATTTACGTTCAGTGGCAAAAATCATTTCTAGTGCAGAAGACATTTAAATAACATTTATACTAGCTCAGATGTAAGACATTCACAAATGTACATAGGAATGTACAAATACGTATCAGATACGTCACATAATGTGTAAATTATATATAATGTGACATTAAATGCTGATTTTAATACCGATACTTGTTAGGCACACTGAATACAATATGCTGAAGGAACAGAAATCCAAAATATCAACGTTTAGGTCACCACCTTTGGGGAGAAGCAGTTATTTGGTTAAAGACCTATTCACTTGCCCTCCATTATGCCCCATTTCTCCAGTAGAGGTTTATCCAATTAAAAACAGTATTTTGTATTTCTCATGCATATCCCACTCTGATTTCTGTGGCTGACACATCAGCCCAACAGATGCTCAGCAGGACTGGGACACCCGCTTAGAGGGGTGGAGACTGGGCTTGGGAAGCCATGCAGCCAGTTCAGGTCCTACAGCTCAGGAACAGCACAGGTCGACCAAGAACCTGGAGCTTCTACTCCTCCATCCTAGGCTCCTTCTGGGTACCAGTGCTAGGGCTGGAACACACAGCATCCCTAACTAACACTGCCAGATCAATGCAAATGCTAAGATAATAAATATCTGGAAAACTATGGAGGCTTCTGTACCCCAGGTTTCAGGGTAGAGAACACTTGAAGCAATGACTATAAAAACCCCCTTGAAGGCTATGTGTGACAGAAAGGACCAAGTGGAGGACAGGTATGCTTGCAAAAGATAACAGATGATTTGCTAACTTTCAAAGGGGAGCTTTTCCTGAATAAGTTTCTTAAGGACTTTTTTTTTTTTTTTTTTGGTGCAAAATGTCCCTGTCCGCTGCTCATAACTATTATAGACAATGATTTCCGGGTAGCATTTATGACACACAGGCCCTGAATGCACAGCACTGACAGTTCCATCCAACCTGCATGAACTGAATGATCTTGTCCTTCACCACATCCAGTTTGCTCTTCATCGAGTGAGATGTGTCAATGAGGACGTAGATGCGATCTTCACGCACTTTCCCAAAGAGGACCTGGCTCCCGTCCTGCAGCCATTTAATCCTAGGCAGGAAGAAGTTTCAAAGTGAATGGTTACTGCCTTTGGCCACAGATCATCTTCCTAGAGCTTAATGATGCATCTGCAGAGGCCAGAGCCGCTGTATATTGTTTATACTCCACATTCAGTGAGTGGAATATTCACTTTGAGGTCTTCAGTAGAAAACCCTGCCTTTGGGCTGGTTCCCTTACTGGCACTTTTCACTACCTGTCATCAATCTGTGTGAAACCTAAGGTAATAGAAAAATAGATTCAGTGTGGGTGCCAAAGCCAAAGTATGTTACTTCCAGTCATTTGCTCCGTGGAAGCCCTCAGCTATGGTTTCCAACCATTTGCTCTTCTAATCCTGCTGAGTGTGGTCAAGTAGTGAAGCCAGCACATTCCAGAAGCTCCTATGGAGCCTGTGGCCAGTGTCAAGCAACTCCAGGGCTCGTGACAAGCAAGTGCCAGGTGCTGTGTGCACAGACCTGTTTCTGGAGCCCATGCACAGGATGCCAAGGAAGCATATGGCTGCAAGGGAAGCTGGGGGCAAGGACAGAGAAAATATCTGAAATTGGGCTCAGGGTTCAGCAAGACCTAACCAACTAGAATTTGCAGAGCAAGCTGCTGAAGAGGTGGTTACTGCACAGAAGGGTAAAGAGAGACAGGAGAGAGGAAATGGAGAGAGAGAGAGAGACAGGAAAGAAAAGGAGGAGAAAGGAAAGGACAGGGGAGGGAAGAGGAGAGAAAGGGAAGAGACGGGAGAAGAGAAGAGAATAGAGCTAAAGTGAGAGAGGAGGAGGAGAAGAAGAGAGAACTTGCTCCAGCAATCTGAGAAAAGGGGCCCATGAGATTTGGCCAAGTGATGATTGAGGAATGCTTTCAAAGAAACTTCTGAAGCCAAGGAACAAATAACCAAAAAGGAGTAAGTGGATCAGTTCCTCTGAGCTTGCAAAGGCTGTGAACGGTTTATCTTCCAGTGGAGCTGGGGACACTGCTTAAAACACGAGGATGAAACAGAATCCTGACAAGCAAGGGCTTTAGTAGCGGATCAAATGAGCCCTAGCGTAAAGGCCACCCTAGACCGCTGCTAGCAGAGCCTAAAAGCAAGACTTAGAGAGTCAGCGTGATTCCGTGTAACTTAACTGAGACAAAGAACACACACAAAATATACGAGGTCCAGCACCTAACAATGTAAAATTCAATTTTGGGGAATCCAATAAAAAACCAACAGGCCTGCCAAGAAGCAAGAAAACGTGATCCAAAACTAGAAGAGAAATTGATCAATACAAAATAAACCCAAAACAACATGGATGACAGGATTAGCAGAAAAGGATGTTTCTATTACAGTGATTACAAATGTAGTTCATACACTCAAGATAGTAAAGTGTGACAAGAATGAGAGAAACGGGAGATATAAAAAAAGACTCAAACTGAACTCCCACAAGTATACAATATTGGAAATGAAAAATATATAGCATTAACAGTAAATTAGACATTAGAAGAAAAGATAAGGAAAATTTTTTAAGAGACATAACAATAGGAAATAATACAAAATGAAACAGAGAATAAAGACTAAGAAACTCAAGTGACTAAACAGCTCATGGAACAATATCAAGGAGTCTGAGAGATGAGTAATTAGAGTCTGAGAAGCAGGAAGGAGGAAACAAAAAACACTTGGAGAAATACAGGCAAAATGTTTCTAATTTTCACTGAAGCAATATATCTACAAATAGAAGGTCAAAGGACCAAAAAAAAAAAAAAGAAAAGAAAAGAAAGAAAAGTAAAATGAAGAAAACCACACCAAGGTACATCATAAAATTGATGAAATCCAGTGATAAAAAGAAAAAAAATCTTAAAAGCAGCCAGACACCCAAAAGTACACATTGCATGTAGAGGAACAAACCTAAGAATAACAAGAACCTTTTAATCATAAATCATACAAACCAAACCAGAGGACAGAGAGAAAGAGTTTTCAAACAATGGAAGATAAAAATGTTAAACTAGAATTCTATGGATAGCAAAAGTATCTTTTAAAAACTAAATTTAAGAGTTTTCCAGACTAAAACAGCTGGCACTATTCCTCACTAACAAAACTGTATTATAAGAAATACCAATGACATTTCTTCAGGCAAAATAAAATGATGTCAAATGGGAACTTGGATCCATGAAAGGAGTAAAGAGTAACAGAAATATCAAATCTGTGGATGAGTATAAAATGTACTTGTCCTGATTTTTAACATAATAGATTATTTGTAATGTGAAGTTTATAGCATATGCAGAAGTAAAGTCTAGAATAACAATGGAAACTAGAAGCAGGAAAAAGGAAGTTGTAAGATGCTTAAAATATACATGAAGTGACAAAATATTACTTTCAGGTAGACTGGGATAAGTTAAAGATGAATATCATGAATGCTAAATAGTCACACATATCAAAATAAAACAAATTGAACCAAAGAGGAAGGGTTAATGAGACAGTAGTGGAGATAAAAAGGAATTATAAAAATACTCAAAAGAAGGCACAGAAAAGTAAAAAGAGAGCAATCTAGAACTATTTGGAAAATACAGTACATATTTATAATAACCCTTTGGTCACAGAATAAATGACAAGGGAAATTAGAAAACATTTTGCAGTAATTGAAAATGAAATACAGCATAGCAAAATTTGTGAGAGGTATTTTAAAAAGTACTCAGAGGGAAATTTACGGAATTAAATGTTTCTAAAGTGTGGGGAAACACTCAGACTGCTTCAAAGCTCAGGGGCTTCTAAGGACACCTGAGCACGTGACCCTGCTCATCGAGCATGGGTGCACAGTGGGGTACAGTTGTGTAACCATGGCCTAGCACAGCAAACGCACATGCGCTGGCTGCAGCACTATACGAGAATGTAAGTCTGAGATAGCGACCTGTATTAGAATTACACAGTGCAGACACAGGTGGTTCTCTCACTCCTGCTCTGGCTCTCTGCTCTGCTCCATGCTGCCTGCTGTTGTCACTGATATTCTGCACATGCGTTCTTTAACCTTGGGATTTCACCCGTGAAAATCTCCCTTGGCCCCTCCAATCAGGTTGATACGAAGAAAACTCTCAAGTCAATAATCTAAGCATCCACCTTAAGAAAATTAAACCCAAAGTAAGGAGAAAGAAGGAAATAATAAAAGTAAGAGTAGAATTCAATGGCACGGAAAGAAGAAAACCATATGTCTATAACTGGATCTACATCAGTATCTATATCTAGTGAAATCAAAAGCTGATTCTTTGAAAAGATCAGTACAATGAATAACCTCCCACCAGTCTGATTCAGAAATAAAGACAATCTAAATTACCAGTATCAGCTCTGTGTGCATTTAAAGAATTGAAATCATATTTAAAAATCTGCCTACAAAGAAAAAAACTCCAGCCTCAGATGGCTTCAAGGGTGAATTCTACTAAAGACCTAAAGGTCAGGTGATACCAATTCTTCACACAGTCTTCGAAAATTCGGAGAAGGGAGAAAGTGTCCAACAATCCTTGACATCCGGAGGAGGCGAGAGATGAGGGACCCCAAGGCAGCCAGGTGGTGTGTTTTCCAAACATATCTATCCCAGAGTCAAACCCAAATCACTCCCCTCAAGGAGTCAGTTCCCAAAGTGTAAATAGAGGAGACTTCAGACACAGGGACTGGGCTTATAAGAGGCTGGGGCTCAGATGGGTGTCTGCAAACTGTGGCTGTGTACTAGAAAGCACAGGAGGAAGGAGGGAGAGCTGTGTATCAAATGACTATCACAGGCTGGAACTGCTTGAAACTCATCAGATTGAGTATCAGATCTAATCCATGAAACAAGTTGATACATAGCATTACTTTCCACATTTTATAAATGAGGAAATGGACGCACCAAAGACATTGGCTAACTTACCTAAGGCCACACAGCAAGTGGCCCAGGTAGGGTTAGGAGCCAGCTTTTTCTGACCTGGGAGCCCATGCACCTGAAGAGATTTAGTCTTCTAGACTAAAACTGCCCCTTGGCCTCTGGGAAGTGAAGGTGTTAACGTAGATCATCCCCACGGGGCTGACTCTGAGGTCACAGTATTAGTACGCCAGGTTCGTGAGCAGGATAGATTAGAAGACCCAAGAACATTGTGAGATGTGACACAAAGTTACTTTAAATTTATTTTATGTACATACATATATATATATATGTGTGTGTGTATATATATATATATATGAATACATATTTTAATCAATTTCTAGTATTTCTTAACCTTGCGATAGTTGCTTTGAAACATTCAAGAGCACAGAGGATGAATGTGATAGAGTCTGCAAGAGACCTGTGACCCACAAAAAATCCAAAGCTTGATTGAAAGTTTCCTCAGCCTACAGCGAAGTATAGCTGATGTGATGACTTTATCTGTTTGCTGTTTCTTTTACAGTCTGCACTGGCATCCAGGCAGCTGGTCTCTGATTTCAAATATGCCCATTGGTTGATAACAAGGCCACCTGATGGTAATTTTTTTTTTTTTTTTTTTTTGGTCTTTTTGACACAAGGTTTCAGTTTAGGCTGGCATTGAGCTCACACTGTAACCCAGGCTAGTCTCGAACTTGCACCGATCTTCCTGCCTCAGCCTCCTGAGTGCTGGGATTACAGGCATGCGTCACCATGCCCGGCTTTGATGGTAACCTGGGCTGAATGTTTATCAGCCATTTCTCTTAGTTGCGCTTTTACCAAGAGACCAAGCAGGTTTGCATTTCAAGAAAGACTATATCACTTGTACACTGCTGTGAATACACTGACCTCCTTTGGATTCTGGCCAGGGCCGTATGTATTTTCTCACTGTACCACTTGTACTTCTCCTTGGTGATGCTGACATGGACCAAGCTCCCATCCTTCCAGGGAGCGTGGACAAACTTGCTGCAATATTTTGCATGGACAGTCTTCATGTTGGTCTCCTAGGGAAAGGAGAAAAAAGCCATTCAGAAACTAAAGAAGAAGAGTCTCCAGGATGGCATGCCATCCCTGCCTTATTTATACAGCCCTTGGCACTCGTTCTCACTATAAGATCCTTCAATTCCTATAGGGAGCCCTGCACTAGATGCGAATGATGGTCAGAAAGACAAGTGTGAGCCCGTGCATGCTCTGAGATTCCAGCAGGAGGCAAACAGAGAGGGAGGAAGGGAGAGAGAGAGGACCAGGACATTCCGGCAAAGAAGAAAGAGCTCGCCTAGCATGGAGGGTCAAGGAGCCCACTCTGGAGGTGGCTCTGAGCCTCATGCACCTTTTCCTTTGTTATTCCCAGCTGCAAATAGAGCAAAGTTGTCAAGAACTCCTTGTGAGACCTAAGCATCTTCTGCTGGGACTGGTTCAAGGACAGAGGCTCCCCACCAGGGGCACTGTCCGCGGGTCCACTGCTGCTCCTTGCCAGGAGCTCCTCTGGGCTCCAGGAATATGATCCATAATCCAAGGCCCAAACCCTGCCTACGTGGAGCTCGCCTTAACGGGAGAAGGGCCAGAGGGGAGCAAAGCGAAACAGGGCAGGTCGGATGATGCCAAGAGCTAAGGGGAAAATAAGGAAAGGAAGGAAAACACAGCACACCGAGGAAAGGAGACAAGTGAACCCTAAAACAGAAGCAAAGGCCTGGAAGGAAAAAGTGTGGCCATGTGAAGGTGAATCACCTAACCTCTCAGGGGCCCTGAACCTCATTCTCTCATGTGTAAATTGAGAGTGCACATTTTGACCCTCTGCACAAAGCGTAGAGACACTCCACAGATGCTAACTTTTCACCCATGACGCCAATATTTGCAACACAGAAAGAATACTACCTCCTGGGTGCCTCTTAGGAGCCGGGCACTGTGCTTGAACCTGCAATTTTTAATTTCCATTTTCCAAACCATTTCACAGACATGGAGAACAGGACTGTCAGAGACCTCAGCCAATGAAGCCTTTTTTAGTCATTTATTTTGAGCATAAATGGCTTTTCTGAATCTGTTCTGATGAACCAGTTCTTATAGTTAAAAATTTCAGTGGGGTCCAGCCCAAAAGAATCCTGGGAGAGCTAAACAATCTATAATATATATTGAGAAGATGATGTTTCTCCCTATTTTAGACACATCATAATTTTAGGGGTAAATCCAGGTTGGGACTCGTAGTAGTCTTAAATACTAAATGTAAAATTTTCCCTTTTCATCAGTATTTGTGAAAGACGATAGCTGTGCTCTATAATTCTCAACTTTAACCATATTGCTATTCATTTAGGCAAGAAATGTAAGGTAAAATTACCCTTTTATAAGTCAGATTCTTCAAACTGAACCTGTAAAATTTAATTGATAATTGTCACAGAGTAAAGAAATCAGTCTCAGCTAGCTCCGGGCCTGCTGCGTCAAGAGTCTATGGTAAGCTATGTCCACATTGACAAAGATGACTATTTTTAAATACCCAGGGTCTAATGCATTTTTAAAATGAAAATGTAGTTATGTGTGACTTCCTGAACATTACTGAATAATGTCTACAGAATGAGAGAAATGTGCCAGGGGAGGAGACCCGCCAATGAGATTTTCCCTGCACTATGGCAATTGCTTTGCATCCTAGGATACGCCAGGAAACAAGTCTTGCATCAATTCTACATTTTTCTAATTCAATTTTCATGTTGCCTTCCTGCAGCTCGTTGTGAATGCACAGCAGTTAGAAGGCAAGAGAATGCGGGAGAGAGGCCCTGCGGAGCTCTGCAGGCAGCCAGCACAAAAACAGCCAGGGGCCCTGGAGTTTCCTCTCTGTCGGGGCCACAGACATCTCAGTCCTGAACCTGACACTGAACTCCAGCCTTCGAGAATAAACAAGTCTGGGGAGTTGCTACGCTCCTCCCCCACTGTCTCCACAGCTTTGCTCTGGGACAGGTATTTTGGCTCTCATTTTATAGTGCCCGGACTTTACCATCTTGTCTTGTTTTTTTGAGACAGGGTCTCACTACGTAGTTCAGGTCAGCCTTGAACTCACTATGTAGCCCACACAGGCTTTGAACTCATGGTACCCCTCTTGCCTCAGTTTCCCAAGCGCTGGAGTTATAAGTACACATCTCCAAGCCTGGCATCTGCCACCTCCTGAAAGAGCTTTCCTTTGGCTTTGCAAATCCAGAATATTAATTTTACCCTGATTTTCTGCTTCTTGTCATGACATTATTCAGTTCTTCTGCATCTCTGATGTCCTGCAGTGTCTGTTCTATACATGGATGTTTGTCAAAGTGTGGCCCTGGGCCAGCAGCTGCAGTGTGACATGGGGACAGTTATTGGTGATGACTTGAATGTGATGTGTCCTCACTGTATTGAGTGTGGCGCCTGGTGTGGCTGTGTTGGGAGCTGGCTCTTTTAAGAGATGAGTAGGTCATTAGGAGGGATGAAACTTTATCTTGCTAGAGAGTTAGGTCTCTTTAAACTACATCAGTTACCCTGAGAGCACGTGTTTCTCTCTCTGCCTCTCTGTCTCTGTCTCTGTCTCTCTGGTGCTCTTCTACCCAAGTCCATTTTCTTCCTACTTTTTGGCCATGCGTTGGTGTGGCATGAGATCCTCACCAGAAAACCAACAGATGCTAGCACCAGGCTCCTTGGCCTCCAGAAATGTGAGCTACATCAACCTCTTTTCTTCATGAATTTCCCAGCCTCAGATATTTTGTCATAGCAACACAGAAAGGACTAAGGTATTATCCATGTGAGGTTGGGGCCTCACTTCAGACCTCCTGATGCATGCATATGATTCTGGAGTTTGGAAGCCACTGCTATTGAGCATGATCCTTCCACTGGGAGCCAGTCAAGCACAACAAGAAGCTCTGTTCCACGACAGCCATTGGCACCATGGCACTACAGCTTTCAGGGTTTTCAACAGGCATAGCATCCATTACTATCACCCTTTGGAGAACTTGATTTTACTTTAGCTGGGAATCTACCGGATGCCGATGGGTGCTTGTTCAAATAATGCACCTTTAAGACAGTGATAATTCAAAAGGGCCACAGAAATGCCTGATTTGGGAATATTCACCTGCAGTTTTCCCCTTCTATTCAACATGGGGGGAAGGGCCTCTCTTTTGACATAATGTAGTGGCTTCTGTGTGTCCCCCAAGGTTTGTGCCTAGATGCTTCGTTGCCAGTGTGGCAGGTTCGGTACATGGTTGATCCTTAAAAGGTGAGCCTGGTGGAAGGTTGGGGGTAGTGTCTTGGAGGGAGATTCAGGCTGGTCATGCAGAGCACGTGAGTTCTCACAAGAGCCATACCGTACTCTGTCCCGCTTTGCACACAGCCAGCTCTCTTTCTCCTTTCCTGCTATGCTATCACTCAGTCAGGGGACCTTCACCAAAGACCACCAGATGGGATGGCCTGATCTTAGATTCTCCATCTCCAAAACTGTGAGCAAACTAAACCTTTTTTCTTCACAAAGTACCCAGCCTCTGGTATTCTGTTACAGCAACACAAAACAGACAAGAAACCACTTCCAGATTTGATCTCCACTCCCATGGGTAGCATTTAAAGAATAAGGAACAGAGCAGAAGGAAGACCTGAGTTTTCTCTCTGCTGCTTTTTGGTGTGGCCCCACTCTTAGCTTCTGATCTGAGGGAGGCCTCACCCAGCCAGGCCATCTAGGGAAGGCTCCACTCGGAGTTCACTCCACCTACCGCACTGGTCTGCACAGACTCGTCCTCGGGCTTGGCTTTTATATCAACAACTCCATCAGCATGGCGGAAGGAGCAGTCGGCGAGGACATCATAAAATGCCAGCTTCTGGGCCTTCAAGCCGTATTTCTGTAGCCACTTCTCAGAGTCCCAGGTGTCTTCTGGACTTGACTTGTTCTGGACAGATGTTGCTCCTGACTCTGTATTTGGGATCATAGTTAATCAGCCATTCATGCTGCATTAACCATTCACATCACACTCCAAACCACGTGTTGACCAAGCTGCAACATGGTCTCCACTGGATCCCAGAGGTCCTAATTCATCTCAGGAAAAAGCAGGACTGGCAAGGAATTAGTTCATAGTACTGGGCAGCAGGAATCTACTTTTTCCTGCACTTCCTCCTCTATGTAAATTGCCTGGCCATGCCTGTGTGGACTTGGATGATAGACCAAAGCTGTGAGTCAAAAGAGTGTTAAATTCAAGGTCAGAGGCTCTAGGTTCAAGTCCTGACTCTGTCACCGGAGAGCTTGGTCCAGTTGAGGGAGGCACCCCCTTTGGCCTGTCTGAGCTTAGGCAGACAGCGTCACCTGTAGATGGAGGATCATATCTGCTCCACCTTCCTCAGTGCAAGGTGGCAGTTTGGTGGGAAAGGTCACACCAAGGTGGCAGTTTGGTGGGAAAGGTCACACCAAAGTGCTCTATAATGGAGGGGAAGGAGAAGCAGGGCATACAACCCAGGGACATGAGTCTCTCAGCCTGCAAAGGCTGGTGGGCTGCCCCCCAGGTAGTTCCTCATTACTTTGGTGGATTTATTGCTGTTCAGGGCCCAATATTCAGCTGTGCACCCTGAGAAACCATATCCCTCAGTTCAGATGCCCAGAGCTGTGTCGGGGACAGTTCACCTTAGGTTCACACGTTAAGGTAGAATCCAGAATGCTAATTGGCCAAGCATGGTATTCTCAACCTCTGGCACATTCCTTGGTGTTTTCCAGAGGTCACCTGTACAGTCAGGCCTTCTGCAGGCCATCGGTACCAAAAGCCCTCGTAGGTAACGAAATCTGCAGGCGCTTAATCCCCTCGAATATGGAGGTGTGGATTTACACGGAATGTATGCACATTCTCTTATATGCTTCAAAAAATCTTTAGAAGACTTACATCTAATACAACATAAATTCTGCATAAACAGTTGTTGTATTATTTAGGGAATAATGATTTTTAAAAAGTCTGTACATCTTCAACGCAGATACGGGTTCCCCCAAGTATTTTCAATCCCTGTTTGATTGAATCCTCAGATGTGAAACTTGAGGATACGGAGCATTGACTGTAATTAAAAACTAGCAATCAATGTTAGGGAAATAAGATATTACCCACTTACCTCTCACTGTATTTAAGGGCTATATAATTAGAATAAGATGCACAGAGATAAAAATCTTTAGAGCCCATTATTTCTCTGTAATGTGTAAAACTGCCCATTAGTGCTTCCTGGGAGCCATGTCCTTGCATTTTAATACAGCATCTTTGAAAGAATCCATCTGAGACCTACAGGAGCTAAAGCTTATTGGAGAAACTTGTTTTAGCTTTTGAACTTTAATCCAGCACCACATCACAAAGCGCCGTGTGAAATGGAAGTGGGTGGTTTCCAAGGAGTCCCACGGGGTCCTCCCATCCTTCCTCCCAGGGGGCTCAGGTCAGAGGCCCCCACAGCTTCTCACCCCTGAGATTCCCTGGAAAACCCTCCTGCAGCCCAAGGAAACAGCGAAAAGCAGGAAGCTGTTTTTGTCAGGGAGAAACCTTTCTGTGACTATGTTTCCCCAATTATTGGTAATTACTAAGTCTTTCGTTTCTCCCTTTTTCCTAGTTGATAGGTGCACTGTAGCAGTAGGAAATAAATTTTTATTCCATTATTTCCACACTTGGTCACATGTTTCTGATTTAGCCCAGATTGACAAGAAAACGACAAAAACCTTTTATCAAATATAAGTTCAAGTTGGCCATAAAAGAGCTTCCTGAAAACACACCTGAACCAATCCTCACAAACGCTTTCAAAGAGCCGGAGGCCAACATCTAACTCCTGGCTTCCCCAGGGCCAGGTAGCGCAGCCCCTGGAGGACACGACTCAGGCTCCCACGTACCATCTGAAAAGGGGGTTCAGGTAAAAGCCCCAAAACCTTGGATGTTCATAAAGGAACAAAGGGGCAGCCAAGCAATCAAAAACAAAAAGCGAGGTGCTCCAAAGCTAAAGCAAGAGGTAAAGAAATGAAATCTTCCGTTTCGGTGCTAATGACTCCAGTTAGCAGCTGAGGCTCGTCTTCCCGGGAGAGGAGGGGCAGGGCATCAGCTGTCCTTTCCGTGCCCCTGCAGTCCCTTTAATTAACAGTGTTACACGGATTCTCACCTACAGAGCCTCCGTGCGCTACGGAGGTGCCAGCTCCCAGCTTCCTCATCCCGCTCGCAGGCTCGCTTGACAGATTGCTAAAGATTTTCTTCCACTGATGAGCAGGGGAGCAGATGGCGAAGCGCATCTACACCCCCAGAATTTTATTTGCCTGGTCCCGTCCACCCTACTTATCAATCTCAGAACATTTTTTTCAAGGAATAAGCCATTCTGGCCAATGCTTTTTAAAATCATCACTGCTATAGACAGGGCCACAAGCAAAACGATAAACTTGGCGTAACTTAGCAATATCCACTCTCTCCCCTCACCCCTTGTACGCTGTCTTCAAAATCCAGCTCCCCAAAGGCTCCCATCCATCAGGGATTCACTGTTCCCATAACTGCCCTCCCCCACCCTCCTCCATTGAAAATAACGTCTGGCACCTCATTCCTGCCCTGCCAGGTTACGGTGCCACCCAAGAGGACGATCAGTGAATGAACAAACTAGATCTGTAGAGCGCTGTTTCCACAGCAGCTCCCACAAACACTGCCTCCACTGCCTGCCAGGACTATGACTCAGAAAGGGGCTCCTTAGGCAAAGAGTCTGAGGAGCAGGAAATGCGGTTGCAAGGGGTTCTTCATCACAGGTTGTGCCTACGGCTCTCTTCTGAAAATGCACAAGGAGGCTCACTGTGAACAGGATCTCAGAGCTACTTGGGCCCAGTCTTTCTGCACAGGACCATGCGGAGGGACGGCTTGGGGTTTAGAGGGCCCAGCTTGGTAGTTACTGTCCAACACCCCCGTTAATCACAGTTGTCGTGAAACATCGGACAAAGCCCTGGCCACCATGGGAGAAGGATGCTGTGGGTTAATTGAAAAAGAAGGTGGAAGGAAGAAAATGAGGGAGGAAGAAAGGAGGGAAGGGAGAGAGAAGGGAAAGAAGAAAGGAAGGAAGGAAAGAAGGAAATAGGGAAGGAAGAAAGGAAGGAAAGGAGGAGAAAAGGAGAGAAGGAAGGGAGGAAGGAAGGGAGGGAGGGAGAAAAGAATGAAGCAAGGAAGGAGAGAGGTGATGAGGAAAATAGACCTGAGGACAGCTGGGGAGAGAGGAGGAAGACAGCAATGGTCAGCAAGAGAAATCCAGGTCCCGCCTGCTGAGGCCGTGGGTGAGGCTGCAGCCACGCTGGGCCCACACGGCAGATGGTGGCTTCGGGGCCGTGGGTCCTCGGAAGGTGAGATGAAACCCGCCTTGCCCTGAGGCCCAGGGGACAGATGGGGACAGAATGGGACGAGAAAGCAGCTGGTCCCTGAGCAGCTACACAGCGTCTGCTGGGCCCGTTGTCCAGTGTTTACTGTGCTGAGCCTGTGAGCCCAGGGTGGCAGGGGCCCCAGGAGGAGAGAGACGCAGGCTGGGAACTGGTGACGTCCCACAGAACGAGTCCACTGTGGAGACGGAGGCCAGCGTTCTCAGGAGGGACAGGGGCTGCCTGCATGCGGGCCGAAGCCCAGGACGGACCTGAAATCAAACGTCAAGTCTGTCGCTGGGTCCAAATGGGCAGTTTCAGCGTCTGTCAGGTACTCTTGGGGAAGCCTATTAGAGTTTATAACCGTGAACTTACTGAGGGAATGGGAAAGAGTTCTAGTGAATTCTAGGCTCTTTGTCCCCTGGAATATTGTAAAATCACATTGGCTTCCACCTTGGACTGCTGGTAACATCAAAGTAAAATCTCTGTTGTAATGAAGGCCTCTGCGGCTTACCCAACTGTTTACAACTCAGTGGGAAAATGATTCTCGCTCTGAGTGTCCCTAGTTCTTGTCCTCTTGCGGGGGTGCAGGGGAAGGGAGAGAAAGGAAATAAAAAGAGGTAAAAAGAAGCAGATGTAGGGATAAAGATCATAAAGCACCAATAATGAAAAGAACACAGAGTACGGAAGAGGCGCTCACGCCCTCTCAAAGACATGATTTGACATTTCTCTCATTTTCTCTTCCTCATAATTCTCAAAGACAGAAACTTTAAAAAATTACTTAGATGGAGGCTGTGAAAGAGGCAGCTGCAGGAAGAATTTCTGAACTCTTCCACACCTGCCTCTGAGTGCTGAGAAATTAAGGGTGATAGTCATTTAGTTTAGTGATAAACCCACATAAAGACAAGAAAAAAACACGAAGCGGGTGTGGACAGTCAAAGAATTACAAAAGCCACATTTTAGTGCATACACATCTAAGGGGATATTTAAAATAAATTGACAATTGTTGAAGATCATCAAATTTTGCCCCGCACAACTTTCTTTTAAAATAGACGTAACATAGCAAGATAAACACAGACCATTTCAAGGTATTTGATGCAAAATGGAACAGCTGAGATGAAGAGGTGATGAGAGATTACCAGAATTTAGAAAATTTAGACTGAAAGACTTGAAATTCACATGATAAATATGTGAGAATCCAGTTACTCATCTTTTTATTGTTGAATTGTAAGAGTCTTTCGATCTACAACCTTATCAGCTATGCAATTTGCAAACATTTCCATTCTGTGGGTTTTCCTTTAACTTTCTTGATAGTGTCCCCTGAAGCATCAAACTTTGTAAATTTTTCAAAAGTCCAATTTATCTATTTTTTCCTTGGTTCACTCTTTAACTGTCTCAGCCAAGAAACTATTGCCAACATGTCATGAACATTTGCATGTTGGTTTTCATCTAAAAGTTTCACTGGGGTTTTACCTCTTACAGTGAGGTCTTTGATCCATTTCGAGTTAAATTTTTGTTTATGGTGTGAGGCAGGAGTCCGGCTACATTCACTGGGTGTTGACATTCAATTGTCCCTGCAGCATTTATTGACAGATTATTCTTTCCCCATTGAGGTGTCTTGACACCCTTGTAAAAAAATCGACATTAAATGTATGAGTCTACATCTGTCAACCTTATTTAATTGTTCTTTATACCCAGCATAGTCTAGGCCAGTAATTCACTGCCTTCATTACTATAACTTTGTAATAGATTTTGAAAATAGGAAGCATACATCTTCCAACATTCTTAGTTTCAAAGACCTTGTGGCTATTCTGTTCCCCAACATTTCCATCTGAATTTAGGAAGAGCTTGTAAATTTCTGCCAAAGCTCCAGGTGGGATTTTGTAAGGGCCGTGTTGAATGCATAGGTCAATCTGGGAAGTATGGCCTTCTTAACAGTAGTAGGTCTTCAGAAACAAGGGATCTTTCCATTTTTTTATGGCCCATTAATTTCAGTGGTGTTCTGTTAATACTTTTAGTGTACTGGTCTTATACTTCTTTCATTAAATTCCTTATATTTACATTTTTACTTTAATTTTTGATGCTATTATAAATAGAATTGCTTTCTTAATTTTATTTTCAGATTGTCTATTGCTATTATATAGAAACATAATCAATTATTTATTGATTTTTCTATCCTGCAACCATGCTGAACTCATTTATTAGCTCTAAAAGCTTCT
>RJWM01016284.1:0-45900 GCA_004363535.1 Dasyprocta punctata | reverse complement strand
TCTGAACATTTTATTGTATGTATTTAAAGTATACAACATGAAATTATGGTCATGTAGTTAACAAAATTATTACCTTGGTGAAGCAAATCAACACTTCCATTGTTTCACATTTATTTTTGTGCAGAAAGCAGCAAGCAGATAAATTTACTTTTTAATCTAAGATATTGAGAATTGAACCTAGGGCCTTCACACTGACACAGTGAGCAACACCTTTCCTTCCTCTTCTCCTCTCCTCTCTCCTCCCCTCCCTTCCCCTCCTCTCTCCTCTCCTCCCCTCCTCTCTCCTCTCCTCTCCTTTCCTTCCCTCTCCTCCCTTCTCCCTCTTTGCCAAGTTGTCCAAACCTCTCAGAGTGCTTGGATTATAAACATGTGCCACGAGGTCCAGCTAACATCTAGTTTTTATGCAGCAATTCCAAGTACAGTGCAGTTTTATTGCTTGTAGTTCTTGTGTTGTACATTAAATCTCTAAACTCCTTCATCCTCCATGGCCACTACTTTCTGTCCTCTGACCTTTGTCTCCCAATTCCTCTCCTCATTTTCTATGCCATTCTTTCATTATCTTTCTATGTATATTTAACATTTATTAAAAAAGATTATATACATAAATGAGATAATTTTTTTTCTATGTCTGGCTTATTTCACTTGATGCAATGCTCTCTAGACTCTTTCCTGTTGTTGCAAAGGCCAGAATTTCCTCCTTAAAGGATTAATATTATTTGTATACACACATACACATGTGCACACACACACAGCCCTCAGAGAAACCCCTCTTTTGAAAGAGACTACCAGAGAAACTGGGTGTAAATACCACTGTATCTGCTTAGACTGCACTTCCCTTTCTCATCTCTAGCCCCACTACTCTGGGTCAGAGCTGCCTCCAGAGTTATCCCTGTTAACCCGACCACATTTAGTAGCTCTTGCAATTCTAGACAAGGCTTCCTATATATTCACTCATCAACACTGAAATAATGGAGCTAAAAGGACTGTTTCATTCGTTCTAGTAGCATTGCATCTGAGTTTTTGGGAGAATTTGGAATTAGTGCGATGGGGCAGTGCTTCTTAAAATTCTTTCCAGATATCAGCAACTTCAACATCACCCTGGGCCTTGTTACAACACATTCTCACTGCTTCAGAAGTGGCAGGAATGGTGCCTGGGGCTTGTTGTGTTAACAAGTCTTCTAGGATTCGGATACAGCTAATGCTTGAGAATTGCTAGTTTGGGGGAATAGTTTCTTATAATGATAATACTTATATTTACGGAAGGTTTTCTCTGGAACAAATATTATTACAAGTGTTTTACAAATACCAACTCATGTCTACCTCACATCCTAAAATGAAAAAATTCATTTTATTCCCATTTTATAGGTAAGGTACATAAAGGCAAGTGACTCACTCAGGGAAGGCAACTTTTAAGTAAAGAAGTCTAAGTTGATTCAAACTCAGGCAATCTGGCTCTGAAATCTGAATGCTTAACCACAAAGCTGCAGCTGCCTCTCTTAGCTACACATTGCTAATGTGCCATTTCCAATGGCTAAGCATTTGAGTGATATATACCTACATTAGGAAGTCAGTTTCCAGGGTAAATTTATACAACCAGAGATGCAGAGTTAGAGGTAAAACATGAAAATGAGCTTACATTCATGGAGGCAGAAGATACTTAAAGTTAAAAATTCACAAGTAATGTCCAAAGTTGGATGCTTGCTTTAAAAAATGATGTATTTGTGAGTTCTTGGCATCCACAGTTTTTCCTTTCTTCAAAGGTCTTTCTTAATCAACCTCCTGGCTTTGTATATTTTAGTTAATTTCTATCCATGGTCTTGACTTCCAGACCTCAACTCGGATAAACCACAGAAAAATGACTGCAATGTGATACACTCCGTATTTTCCTCCAGTGGTTGTCTAGCATCATTTTCTTCTATCAGTTTCAAAGAAAACTCTTGTCAAGAATATTTACTTTTCTTAATAATTTTTATGAGAGGAATTCCTAAAATTACAGATGAATTTCTGCCAGAATTATTAGGAATTCGAAAATCGTGTTGCCATTTCTTCTAGCTCAATTTGCCCTACTTAATAACACCAACAATTGCTTTTATATTTGCAATGTTATGTAGACTGAGACCTTTATATGAGTTGTTTAATTCCAGAAGTATTTTGATGACGTAGATGGTTAAATTATAACCTTGGTGGTGGTGGGGGGGAGGCTGAGATCACTGAGGATAAATGATACTGAATGATTCAGAGCCAGAATGCAATACTGAATTAATTTTAAAACTGTAAGGACTATGCTCTTAAAGTCTGCATCTTTTAGCCTTCCACTGTTTCTGTTTGCATTTATACTACTATAAGTTTGAAAAATCCACAATATATCATTACTTAATAGTTTCAGTATTTTCACTAACCATACTTACAATGCCAATTGTTTCACAGATTCTTATTGTTTACAAACCATTTTCACCTTTCAATATGACCTTATTTAATGTTGATAAGGAATGTGTGAAGTTAAATGAAAGTACCTGTTTTGTAGAGGAAGAGACTAAACTTGATTGACCATATGATTTGCCAAGGTCTCAGAGAGGAATGGGGTCTTCAAATTAATCAAAACACCTAAACCTGTGTTTCTTGGACAGTGGTCATTTACCTATACTTTCAGGATATTTGCCATCTGGGTTACCTCTTAGTATAATTTGCCTAATATTCTTCTTTACATCATCTTATTTTCCTTTTTATTAGTGTCTTCCTACAATGGTGTTGATACATTGACAAGTATATATTTTTTCTAGTAAACATAATAATAAATGTACATCTTATTCCTATTAATATCTCCCAGAGAATTTTTTTATCCTCTCTCATCTCTCCAACATTGACATTATTGGTTGTCTTTTCTGGTACTTGCATGCTTTTTACCTTCATCTTCCATGCTTAATATATCAACTATGCCATCATTCATTCCATTCTCAAATCAGAGTATTTAATGCCAAATCAAAGCAGTTAAATATCATGTATTTATTGATGATCATAACGACTTACATATACGTATGGTGAATGATTCTCACAGATTTGCATGGATACTGGGAAAGCCAAGGGCTGGAGTAGATTAAAGTAGGAATCACATGTAGATATAGATATGAGGAGAAAAACCAAGGTCATAATGATCATAAAGATATGGTGATCAAGAGTAGGAAGGAAGTGTGGAAGACAATCCTACTGACTTTAATATCATGGTATGGTCACTGTAAATGCTATGTGGTGCTTTTATAGCAGGTACTATATAAAAGGCCATCATTTATGGAAGTTTGTAGAATTCACCATTTCTTATACATGGGTATAAAGAAATGCATCTAAGAGATCTGAGAACTTTTCACTTTCTCTGGGGGAAATTGTCAGAAGTCGCCCAAAGGCAAATACCCTGTGTGCAAAGAGGTGGTGGTACAATGAACTTCGGATTTCATGAGAATTTTCTAAGAGCAAATTCAGTGTAAGCTGCAGTTTAAGCACACGGAGAGGATTCAAGTGCACTATTGTGACCCACCCTAGAAGGTGAATTTAGAAGAGGAACAACTATCGGGCAATATCTTAGGTCAGCCATTAGGGCAGAGTGAAGGTCTCCAAAACCAGAATTATGTGAAGAACATACAGTGTCTGGGTAGGCCATCAGCCACAGTATGAAGCTTTCCACACCACTGAAGTATTCGGGGGTAGTGTTTTAGAGTAGAATACTTTTACTTTCCTGACACATGCGGTAGGAATTTTGGAGAGAGCAAGGTCCAGAGAATAACATCTGTGTCAGATAGTGCATTTTGAAATTGTTTCTTTAAAGCTAACATCTTTTTGTTTGTTTGTTTGTTTCTTCCATCTTGTCTTCTCTTTATATCTCAGTTTATGTCTTTGGCTTGATATTGTATTTTATCAGAACTTTGCCTATTCTTTGCTGACACCAAAGTACAATTATTCTTCAAAACTAGTCTCCCAGATGGTAGAAAAAAGTAAGAAACTTCAACAATTTGTGGAATTTTTACATGCTTATGTATCCATATATTGTATATATGCAGTGCTATATTTTCTGATATGTCGCAGAATTAAGCATAGATAGAATAAATGGAAGAATTTTTTGAAGAGTTGGATATCTTGGAATATTTAGGGTTTTCATATACATTATAGTTCATTTTACTTTTATTCTTTATTGTTAAAATCACTGAATATAGTTGTAAAATACAGTAGACATTGCTGTCTTCAAATGAGTCCAGACATTTCTTAGGTCTTTTTTTGGTGGAAAAAAATCAATAAAAGATAAGATTCCAAAGGACATCAATCATTGTAGAGATGTTATTTTGTTTTTCACTTCCACTAACAGAAACATTAATTGATGTACACTGTAAATAATCAAGGGAAAAAGAAGAGGAAAGTCTATGCTTTCAGAGCAGGGGTCAGCAACCTGTTTCTGCAAAAATCAGAGAATGCATATGTTAGGGTTTGAGAGCCACATGCTCTCTACCACAAGTACTCAACTATGCCTTTCAGTAATACTGACTATAAAACTAGATAACAGTAAATGACTAAGATCGCTGTATTCCAATTCAACTCTGTTTGGAATCACTAAAATTTGAAATTTATGATTCTAATGTATCATGAAAGAGTTTTTGGATTATTTTGTTCAATCATTTAAAAAAACAAAAATCAGCCGGGCGTGGTGGCACACGCCTTTTATCCAGCACTCAGGAGGCTGAGGTAGGAGGAGCATTGTGAGTTCAAGGCCGGCTTGGGCTACAATGCGAGTGCAAGGCCTGCCTGAGTGACATAGTGTGACCCTGCCTCAAAAAACTAGGGCTGGGAGTTTGGTTCAGTGGCTTAAGCGCCTGTCTGGCAGGCGCGAGGTTGTGAGTTTGATCCCCGGTGCCACAAAAAAAAAAAAAAAAAAAAAAAATCATTCTAATCTTTCAGAACATACATACAAAAATAGTAAATTGACTTTGGCAATAGTTCACCTACTCTTGCCTCAGAACTGGACATTGCCACTGTGTCCTTTGTCATAGATCTGGACACTGGATTTTGTCATGTTAAATCTTGTTCTCCATGTCAAAAACAAAACAGAAGTGTTTGAGGGTTTTCTTTTACTTTAAAAATCAAAAGGTAAGTAGCCAAACATACTTTAAGAGATTAATCTTCAGTAATCAAAATTCACTTTCTGGCAGGACCAGAGCCATTTTGTAATTTGGAGATTCTTTGTGCAACTTTCCATGACAGTCCTGTTGGAATAACACTGTGACATACTCCAGAACTGACAAAATTCTAACAGTGCTGAAAGGATTCCTAATTAGACAGGTTTAAAACTCTGAATTCTACAAGCAAATGTCTTTATGTTCCTGGAATCTAAAAAGAAAATTTACTCCTGACCATTGTGAGGGGACTTAATCAAATCCAATCTGCTGTGAGAATAAATTATTTTACATTTGAAAAGAATGACAAGTCATAAAAGATAAAAACACAGACAAGACCCATCCTAAGGAATTTAAAGAGTATAATACACGAAAGATGTGTTATAGTGACAGCTTTGGGTAAGGTAAAATAAAGATCTTTCATGATAAATTGATGTATTCTCAGAGAACATTAACCTAACCCAAAAACATCAAGAGTAAGATGATAAAATATTTATAATAGACATTTTAATTTCTATACAACTCCCAACACTGCATTCTCAAGCAAATAGCTCATAATATTTTACTTTTTTTTTTTTTGTCAGTACCAAGGCTCAAACTCACAACTTTGTGTCTGACAAGCAGGTGCTTAAGCCACAGAGCCAAACTCCCGGCCCTATATTTTTTGAGACAGGGTCCACTATGTAGTTCAGGCTGGCTTTGCGCTCACGTTGTAGCCCAAGCTGGCTTTGCAATACTCCACCTACCTGAGCCTCCCTAAGGTGTGCACCACCATGCAGGGCGGTGTCTTTTTTGTTTTTGATCTGTATTCTTCAATCCTTTACGGTGCTTCTGTAACAGTAAATCTGATGATTTATAAATGTGTTCACTAAATATTCTACAGCATCATTTTAGTTTGATGATTTTTTAAAAGAAAAAAGAACAAAAACGATGACACAGAATTTCAAAACAAGATAATAAGAGGTTAACAATGACTGATATATTGCATATTGTTATCATCAGAGTAGTTGTTCAGATTACAAGATAAAGGCTTGAAAAAAAGATCATGTCTTATTTTTATGCCAAACTTGATTTGAATTAGGGAAATCATGGCAACAAATGTATAACAGCAGAACTTTTCCAAATCAAGTAATACAGATCAAAGAAATCCAGGGATGAGAATGAGGATGATAGCTGGTAAGATGGTCCAAACTGTTTCGATTTCTTGGGCATCAATGGTGCTTGTACGTGTAAGTTTTGTGGTAAGTATAAGTGAGATAAGGTATAGAACTAATGTACTAATTAAGAATACAATTATTAGGGTGTGATCATGAAAATGTAGAAGTTCTTCTATGATTGGTGACTTGAAAGAGTTGAAAAGGCTGACTTGAAAGAATTCACATACATCACCTTGTTTTTCTGTATGTAGATTAAATAGTATATGGAAAGTGGAAAGTGGGTAATTCATGAACTAGATTCGCTTCAGTTCTGAGTAAGAAAAATCACTGGAAATTTTGAATGACTCCTACATGTTTTTAACCCCAATTTTCCAACAAATGTGAAAAGAGAAAGTTGCAGTTGTCATTTAATTAAGTTTGCTTTCCACTCTTTTTTGGGTTTAATCCATTTTATTGTCCATAAAAGGCAGGTCACTGAGTAGCACCGACCACTCACTGTTTTACCAGATAATAGGATAGTGTAAAAATTACTTACCTCAGGGATGAAATAATTCATCAACTAGTAAAGGAAAACCTTGCATCACTTCTTTTTTGTATTCGACATGAAGATTAAAGTTTTATATGATGCAGAAAGTCAGGGTCCAGATTCATGACAAATGACAGAGTGGGAAGATCTAGATATGAAACAGGAGTAGGTAAATTATGGCCAAAGTTAATTTCCTGCTAAATTTACTATTTTTGTATGAGTTGTCATTTTTTTATGGTTGAATGAAACAATCAAAAGAATATTTTGTGATACATTGAAATCCTATGAAATTCAAATTTTAGCATTTATAAATATAATTTTATTGGAATATATGCATTACAGTCATTTACTATTATCTAGCTGCTTCTTCTATAAAGGAAGAATTGGGTGCTTGTGGCCTTATGACCCTGAAAGCCTAACACATTTATTTCTATACCATCTTTTCATTCCTGGAGACAAGTCAGGAGTGTGCCCTGACTCCAGAGTCAAAACCTTAACTACTTCCCAGTCGCCCAGGTTGCTGGGGAGAACCTCACAATAACAGACCTCCACTTAGTTGGGGAACTGCATCCACTTGCCCTTTAAAAATTGACTCAAGTGGCTCAGGTTTCAAGGGTTATGGTAGTTTCACAAGATCCCTACTCTAGAAATGTAGATTCACAGCTATTAGGAGTACCCATGCCCTGGATCTCAATGCCATTTGCAGCTCTTAGGTGTCTTGACAGATGCTGACACTGAGAGACCCCTTCAGCTAAGAATCTTCCCTGAGAAAAGAAACAAAACTAAACAACAACAACAACAACAACAACAAACAGCAGGATCTCTAGGCCTTTGACCTAATAGCCTATGTAGCCAGCATCATTGCCACAAACTCCCGTGGCCTAGGCAACTGAGGCAACCATAGTCATCACTAACACTAATTATAGCTGATGAAACCATGGAAAATACACCACTATGCCTGCCTGGAAACAAAGTTTCCCACCAGACCCTGAAGCCTATTTGTAGGTGAGAGATTTCCCTGACTAAAGTCACTCTGCAATGTTTGGATGAGGAGGCTGCATCACTGGATGCACAGACATCAAAACAGGCACACAAGAAGCATAAAAGAGTAAGGTACACAGTAACTCACCAGAAACAGATGCCTAAAAAAGCAGAAATTTATAAATTATCTGAAAAGCAATTAAAAATAATACTTTAAAGGAAACAGTGAGATATAATAGATGATTCAATGAAATGAAGAAAAGAAGTAAATAAATATATGGATATCATAAAAATAGAAATCTTGGACCTGAAGGATTAAAAAAATAAAATATATATAAATATAACCGAGAACTTAAACAGTGTGCTATTACAAGCACAATAGAGAATCTGTGATGTAAAGGTAGGTCTTTTGAAATGAAAAACAAGAGAAAAGAATGAAAAAGTGTAAAAACAACCTAAAGGACACATGGGAAACCATTAAGTGAACAAAGATGCACACTGTATGGGTTCTGGGAATAATGAGAGACATAGACATAGAAAGCTTTAATGAAATAATAACTAAAAACTTCCCAAGGTCTGAAGAGACATAAATATTCATATCCATACAGTTTAAAGATTCCTTTAGATTTATCACAAAGAAACCCTCATCACTGCATCCAAAATTTCAAAAAGTTAGAGATAGATAATACTAAAAAGAAGAAGAAGAAAAGAGCAAGACACATGTACAAGAATTCTCATTATACTATCAGGAAAAACTTTGCAGGCCAGGAGAAAATGGGATGATAGGTCCAAATTACTGGGAAAAGAATGTAACCCAAGAATATTATGCCCAGCAAAGCTGTTCTTCAGAAATGAAGGACAAATAAAGTCTTTTCCAGGCCAGCAAATGTTTAGAGAATTCATTATCACTATATGTGCCTTACCTAAATGCTTAGGGAAGTTTTTCACTTGGAAACAAAAAGTGGTAATTATTATGAATATATATATATATATATATATATATATGTATAAAATTCATTGGTAGAGATAAATATGTAGTCAAATCCAGAATATGCCAATACTATTATGGTGGTCTGTACCTCCAGCATAAAGGAAAAGTTCAAAAGGCTAAAAAAGTCTTAAGTTAATTAAATTGTTAAGGAATATACAATATAAAAAGTTGTAAATTGTTTCACTCAAAACTTGTATGGACAAAAGTTTGGAGCTTTGAATGTAACAGGAAGTGAATTTTTTTATCCATTTTTTTATCTGTTTGTATCTAAATATATGTTATAGAAGTTGCATGGCAACCACAAAACAAAAACTGCAACAGATTCACAAATTATAAGGAGAAAGGATCCAAAACTCAGTACCACAGAAAATTATAAAATTGCAGTCAGAAAACGAGATGAAGAAAGGAGGTACAAAACAGCCAAAAGACAGTTAACATATGTAAGGAGTAAGCTCTTACCTATGAATAATAACCTTAAATATAAATAGATAAAATTCTCCAAGCAAAAGACATAAAGTAAATGAATGGATTGAAAATAAAAGAGACAGCTATACGCTGCCAACAATAGACCAACCCAAGCTATCAGGACACATATAAAAGTGAAAGTGAAAGGATGGAAGTTATTCCATGAATATAGTGACCAAGAGAATAGAGGTGAGTATACTTACATCTGACAAAATAGACTTTAAGCGAAAAACTGTCACAAAAGACAAAGAACATCATTATTTAATGATAAAGGTGTCAATTCAAGAAGACATTATAATTGCATATACACAAAATATTAGAACACTTAGATATATAAAGCAATACCAATAGTCATAGGGAAAAACAGAAAATAACACTTAACAGGCGACTTCAACATCCCACTTTCAACAATGAATACCTCTACCAGAGACAAAATCAATAAGGAAATATTGGACTTGAAATGTACTTAGACCAAATGGATCTAACAGACATATACCAACCCTCTTGTACAAAAAGGAGAAAAATATACTTCCTTTTCTAGTACATATGGATCTCTCTCCTAGATAAACTGTGTTAAACCACAAAACAAATCTTAACAAATTAAAGAACATTGAAATAACCTCTAATATTTTTTCTGACTACAACAGTATAAAACTTGAACTTAGTAGTCAAAGAAATCTCGGAAAGCTGAAAAATATGCAAAATTAAAGAAAAATTCTTCCAAACAACCAATGTGTCAAAGAAAAATATCAAAAGGTAGGCTTAAAAATACCATGAAACAAATGACAATGGAAATACAATATATAAAAATAAATTGAATGCAGCAAATGCAGTTCTAAGATAAGTTTGCAGCAATAGTTACCTCTAGTTCTTTAAAAAGAAGAAAGTTAGCTGGGTGAGGTGGCACACACCTGTAATCCCAGCACTCAGGAGGCTGAGGCAGGAGGATTGTTGTGAGTTCTAGACCAGCCCTGGTTACAAAGTGAGTTCAAGGGCAGCCCGAACTGTATAGCAAGACACTGTGTCAAAAAGGCAAAGAAGAGGAAGAAGAAGAAGAAGAAGAAGAAGAAGAAGAAGAAGAAGAAGAAAAAAAGAAGAAGAAGAAGAAGAAGAAGAAGAAGAAGAAGAAGAAGAAGAAGAAGAAGAAGAAAGTTTTCAAATAAATAGTGTCACTTTATGCTTCAAGGAACTAGAAAAAAAGCAAGTTAAACCCAAAATTAGCAAAAGAAAGGAAATCATAAACATCAGAAGTAAATATAGGACAGAAAAACTATAGAGAAAATTGATTAAAATTAGCATTAGTTTTTGAGAAGCTAAACAGATTTGACAACTCTTTAGCTAACCAAAGTAGGAAAAAAAGAGATGAGTCAAATAAAATAAAAAATGAAAATGGAGAAATTGTAAGAGATGCCACAGAAATAAAAGGATCATAAGGGGCTATTATGAACAACAGCATGCCAGTAAAGTAGATAACTTAGAGGAAAATGAAAATTTTCTCGACAGATGCAGCCTGCCAAGAATGTGTCAGTATGACATAGAAAGCCTGAGTGGACTAAAAATAAATGAACAGATTGAAGTAGTAATCAAAAGTTTCTGAAAAATGAAAAACAAAGGACCAGTGGATTTATGCCTGAATTTTACTGAATATTTAAAGAATCATTACGAGCATTTTCTAACCCCTCAAAGAGAGAGAGAGAGAGAGAGATTCCAACATTTTATAAGACCAATATCACACTGATACCAAAGACAACACAATGAAAGAAACTGTAGGCATGTTTTTCCTTTCCTTTCCTTTTCTTTTTTTTTCCTAAGAGGCAGATTTTATTTAGTATTACAGACAAAATAAAAATGCTGTTAATTGTTTTTTCTGTTGTAGAGGCTCACAAGAAGGGACCATTCACTGTTCAGCCCCCTCGCTTTTCAAGTAAGGTGATATTTCAAAAAGATCCTTTGAAAAAAGTAGACTTGGCTGCTCTTCAAGGAAACAAAGTTTTCTCCCCACGCCCATGTATCATTTCACAATAACTCCGAGCAGTCTCACTGGGCAGAAATGGTGGCTCGAGATGTAATTGTAGAACAGTTATATGTGATCTCTTGCTCATCGTAGCAGTTCTTTTGCGCTGCTTACACATTGTATTTGCACTTCTGTGCCCCACTGTCAACTTAAGTCTTGGTTCTACTTGCTAAGCGTCTGACATTTGCTCATTTTCCCCTAAATACATTTGCACTTTCCCTTCTTATGTGGGCTGATTTCAGAAAGATTAGATCATGGGTGACAAAGATCATTTCAATGAATTTCAGTCATCTTTATCTATATCTAAGATAACTGTAATGAGCTTACTTAATGCAACAACCTGAATTACAGCCTAATTCTCACATTTATAGATGATTATAGAAAGAAGAATGAACCCAAGAGCACACCATTAGTAAAAATGCAGCTGAGTTCCCGTGACTCAGGTTCCCAGTGCTGAAGCCCCAGCAGCCGCTATGCTAGCGGAGAAGATGTAGATCCTGGCCCAGCTAGCACAGCGCGGTGCATCTAGGGTTGTTTTTCTTATGAACACTGATAAAAGAATCCTCAGGTGTTAATAAATTGAATTCCCCAAAACACGTCAAAAAGATTACTATCCTTGACATGTAAAACAGGTTTAACAAATGCCAGTCAAATACCTAATTCCCTTAAAAGAATGAAACCACATCATCATCTAAATTGATGTGATAAAAGCGTTCAACACGGTATAACATCCTTACTTGGTAAGACCTCATAAAGGTTTAGGTGTAAAAAGAAAGTTTCTCAACATAGAAAAGCCAATTGTGAAAAATTCACAACTAATAATCAATGGAGATAAACTGCAAAGTTTCCCACTAAGATCCAGTACATTACAAGAATACCTATTCTCACCATTTCTATTCAACATAATGCAGGAAATAACAGGAAGAAGATTCAGATAAGAAAAGTATAAGGAATCCAAATTGGAATTATTTCCTTTTGCAGATGACAGGATCATGTATATGTATAAAATATCAAAGATCATACACATGCACATACTTACACAAAGATTCAGTGTGACCCTATTGAAATACTAATGACATTCATCTCAGAAATAGAAAAATAATCATAAAATTCATATGGAACCATAAAAGACAGCAAACAGCTTCGACAATGCTGAGCAAGGAAAACAAAACTGAAAATATCATACTTCCTACTTTAAAATCATATTACAAAACTATAGTCAACAAATAATATGGTACTGGCATAAAAACCAAACCATAGACCAATGGAAAATAATAGAGATCTGTAGAGATAAATTCAAATGTTTACAGTCAACTTTATTTGTTTACTTATCTTTTGAGTACTGGAGATTAAAGCCAGGGACTTTGCACTGAGATATATCTTCAACCATTTCTACATTTTATTTTGAGGAAAGGGCTTTCTTTTTATTAGTACATGCTTGAGGCACATAGGTTTACATTTCTTGTTAATGGTACATGCACATAATGTTACAAGCAGCTGAGTTAGTTAGAAATATAAGCAGTCAGACAGGGCTATGCCTTCAAAGGAGCCAGCACAGAGGACCAGATGTCTTGTGACCTTGGAAGAGACAGACACCTCTTGCTGTGGGCCAGATCTCAAGACAGAAGGCAAAACAAATGCAACCACATCCTAAGTATAAACATTAGGGATTAGGTATGAGTCACCTTGAGAAGCCAAGAATTACCACCCCAGCCCCCTACAGAAACAGTCACTGATCCCTAAGAATGCTTGCTTGCTACTTGCTTCCCCATTTGTCCTTGATTTGGTCAATTTTACCTAAACAATTAACCTTATTGGTTGACCACAGTTATGTCCCACCTCATGCCTGTTTGCCTTGTGATTCCCAGTTTTCCCCATGATGGTTTTACTCTATAAAATCACTAGAAAAGACAGTCTTTGGCAACCAACTTGGGACCCCTTCTGTCTCTCTGTCTCTCAGACAGAAGCTTTCTTTCTCTCAATAAATATTTCTGTTCTTAACCTCTGTTGTTCCTAAAAATCATTCTTTGATTTTAGAGAACACGAACTTGTACTGGATATATAGTAGTTCACGAGTTTTGTTCCTCTATATCATTTGGAGGTCTTCCACTGAGATCATTGAACAGAGAAGTTTGCTTTTGTTTCACAGACTCTGGACTGGAACTCATTTAGGTAACAAATTTTTAGGCTTCAAATTTTGCTTTGTCTTTGTCATTGGCTTATAATTACTTAAGATAGTTGCTTGTGATTTGTTTTTGCCCATTGTTTTTAGTTGCTTTATCTCTTATAGTTTTGTTAAAATAATGGTAAATCTATGCTAAAATATGGGAAAATTATAAGATTATGATATTTCTTTAATGGGACATTTTTATCATTTTGTTCTTGTACATGTTGCATTTAATGTAGTTGCTAAATTTGCTGGTACTCCTTGCTTGCCTGTATTTATACAATGCTAGAGAGAATATTAGAATACCCCTAGTGCTCTTTAAAATAAACTTCTGTAAAATGGGTCTTCTTAAATGAAATCTAGCTCAGACTTAGAAAATATACATGCCTGCAATAGAACCAGGACTCCTTCCACCATTTAAATGGTGTTAGGCTGGTGACCAGTCTCTAAGATTTGGAGGTGAGGCTTCACTAAGACAGACTGGCTCTGATCCTCCTCTGCACTCCAGAGGAAAAGTCAAGACTGTTCTGCTTCTGTTTCCTTTCTTTGTCTTTACTTCTACTCATTTCTCCACTTTGTACTTTCCTTATAGAGGGACAAAAAATCAGAAAGAAGTCTAGATTGTTCCAACCTTTTGCTCCTAAGTTAAGCCCATAGAAAATGAGCATTTGCTAATGCCGAAGACAGGGAAGTCATCTTAGATGAGGGACATACACCATCTCTGGGTCAGATGAGACATCAGAATTGTGCCCATTCAGGAGAACACACAGAAAAGCCATGTCCTGGCTTAGTGTTCTAGGCCACAATCTCCTCTGAAGATTGAACCTGAGACATAGTGGGGAGAATTGACTTCCATGTGACAATAGAAGGAGCTAGTCCCAAAAGCACCACACTTACAGGACCTAAACATTTTAGGCTAAGGAGGTTCTCCAAAATTTCAAGTTGTGGACTTTAAAACCTTTGTTGTAAATTTATAGAGCACTAGGTAATGGTCTTGCCCAGGCTTTTAACTATCCCTCATAGAAACTTGACAAATAGTGGTTACTCTGTCAGTTAATTAATCACTCTTATAGCAGCTGCCACCCTTCAAAGCAGAGGACAGGTTTCCTCAGCATCTGTTTGGTGAATCCCCATTGAAGCCAGTGGCCAATGGAGTCAATGGAATGTTGACCAGACAGACAGCAGGAATCTTTTCTGGATACTGACCTTTGGTTATCTGGGTCAATAGAAACTGTGAACAACTGAGGGTTCTTGGCCAGGGCTACTCTCTGGTAGACATCCAAATGTTCCTCAGTAGAGTTTGGCTCATGAACATTGAAAATCTCCACTTATCTATCATCCTTATTTCTCTGCTAGTAGATTAGGAACTGTCACTAAGCCTTGCAGGGGATTTTTAGATTACTTAGATTGCCCCTCCCTTCAGAGATTAAACTGAGATAATTTTCAACAATTGTTTATATTCCATAGCAGCTAGTAGGGGAAGGATTTGCATTTGTGCCTTACATGTGTTAATTAAGAGTAAATAGCCTTTCCTTTTCTGTGTGCCTAGGAGCCTGATGTTCCTTTACTAACATATAAAATGTGATTGCTAGATGATAATAAATTTAACCTGTGAGCTTCAAAGATACACACATTTAAGTAAAGCATTGCCATGTCCTGCTGCTAGGAAAGATTGCCCATGTGATTAGATGGGTAATACAACTCTCTTGGAGACTTCTTTGCCCTAGGTCCCAGGGCTGGAATTCCCCAAATTCCCCAAATCATTTGTTGGTTTATCCAGAAGTGATCTCCTTTACAGTACCACCAGAGAAATCCTCTGATTACCAGCTCATCTTTTTGCATATGCCCTCTTTTGATGAACAAAAACAGTAGTCTATTATAAAATTACTCTTCCTTCTTTAAACATTTCTGTTACAGTAACTTATAAATGTCACATAGAAATGAAGTTCATGAGCTCTTGGGGAAGATGAAATTGTGCTCTAGTTCAAAGGTGGATAAGCTGGTTGAATTTATCTTCTACTTTCTAGATGGCATCCACCTACCCTGGAGCAGAGTCAACCCAAGGGACACTTTGAGGATCTTTATCAAATAGGAATAAAAGGGACACTTTTATCTGCTTTTTGCAGAGTTGTTAGTTTAATGTCAAATTCTCTAGCACTATAGGGCTAGAGATAGCTCAGCAGAAGTTCCTGAGTTCAATTTCTGGTAAAAAAAAAAAAAAAAAGAAAGAAAAAAAAAGGTTTCATAGCCTTACATGTTGCTTTTTACATTACAGACATGGGCAACTCAATGCCAAAGCCCCTTACTCCTTTGGAAGGCATTCTTAAGCATTGGAAGATGTTTGACCCTTCCATGTTGAAAAAGAGCCATTTGATATTCCTCTGCATGTGTGAGTGGCCTACCTATCCCCTTGAGTCAAATTGGAATACAGAGGGAAGTATTAATTATGATATTCTTTTACAACTAGAGGCATACTGTAAAAAGGAGGGAAAATGATCAGAATTGTCTTAAGTTCAGACTTTCTTTGCATTGAGGAATACTCCTTATTTATATTCTAAATGTAAATGTGAACTACAGGAAAACTCAGCACCTCAGGCCCTTAAGGCATTTACTACCCAGGAGCCTGAGATTGCTCCTTTCAAACCTTTGGAGTCTGGGAACAAAACAGCCTTAATCAAATCTATATCCACCATTACTGAACCTAAGTTTACCCCTACTTGCCCTTCCAGTCTTAAGGATGAGGCTTCTAGACCAGCTGTAATCCAGGCCTCCACAAGGACATACCTATCCTTAGCTGAGTTTATGCAAGCTCCTGAAGGGCTATATCCTTTACAAGAGGTACATGAACAATTTGGTGTTCAGAATTCATGTGCCTTTTTCTTTCAGGAACTTAAAAGAGATTAAATTAAAGCTCAGAAAATTTTCAGATAACGCTGACAAGTACATTGAGGTCCTTAGAGGGCTTACACAGATCTATTAGCTAGATTGGAAAGATATAATGTTACTCTTAAATCAGACATTGACTTCTAGTGAGAGACAAGCAGCATTTGCATTAGCATTTGGAGATGAATACCATATTGCTAATTTTAAAAGACCAGAAGATAGACAGTCAGGGGAACTACCATTTCCCACTGGATCACAAGCAGTCCCTATGCAAGACCTCTACTGGCCTAACAACCAAGTGGGTGATTGGAATAGGAAATATTTCCAGATGTGTGTCCTTGAAGATCTAAGAAGAGTAAGAACTAAACCATTCAATTATTTTAAATTATCAGCCATTCAACAAGAAAAAATGGAACACTCCTCTGCCTTCTTAGATCATTTACAAGAGGCATTAATAAAACATACTTCCTTAGATCCTGATTCGATAGAGGGACACATTATTCTTAAAGATAAATTTATTACCCAGTCAGCCTCAGATAATAGAAAAAAGCCACAAAAGAAAGCTTTTGATCTAGATAGTTCACTAGATACTTTATTAAAAATTGCCTCTTCAGTATTTTTTAACCATGATGAGGAGGAAGCCAAAGAGAGAAGAGAGACTGAGAGAAAATTGTTGCCTTAGTTGCAACATTAAGAAAAGACCTAAGTCTGATTCTTGGGGTTCCAAGGAGAGCTCAACAACCTGGTATCACTGCCACAAGCCAGGCCACATTAAGAGGAATTGCACTCAGAAGCCCCCAGGACCATGCCCTGACTGCAAAGGTGACCACTGGAGGGTGGACTGCCCTCTGAAGCCAAGGCCCCAGAGTTCAGACCCATCCTATCAGTTGGTCCAACAAGACTCTTTGCCCTCTCCCTCTGACCAGACTGTCATCTCCATGGAGGAGCCCCAGGTAATCATTACTATAGGGGGAAAAGAAACCAGCCTATTGCTGGATACTGGAGCAAGACTCTCAGTCCTTTTCAATCCTGGCTTTCCTTCTAGTTGCCATACCTCAGTGAAAGGAGTCACTGGAGATGAGGTAATTTGCTATTTTTCACAACCCTTAGACTGTAAATGGGATGGTTTTCTTTTTACACATTTATTTTTAATTATGCCTGAAAGTCAAGTTCCCCCTAGGGAGAGATATTTTATCGTGTTTAAATTTTATAATGTATTTGCACCCGTTAAGTATGCTGTGTTCTTTTTGTGGAGACAGAAATAAGTCCTGAAGTATGGGCAACTAAAGGTAAAACAAGTAGGGCAATAAGAGCTGCTCCCATACAGATACATCTCAGAGATTCTACTATTTTTCCTCACCAAAGACAATATCCTTTAAGACCTGAAGTTAAAAAAATGATTGCTACCTATAATTGATAACCTAAGGACACAAGGTTTACTTAAGCCTTGTAATAGTCCGCACAATACTGCAATCTTGGGAATTCAAAAGCCCAATGGAGAATGGAGGTTAGTATAGGACCTTAGATTGATAAATGAGGCAGTAGTACCAAGTCACCCAGTGGTACATAACCCATACACACTCCTTTCTCAGTTCCTGGAAGATGCCAGTTGGTTTTCAGTATTCGATTTAAAAGATGCTTTCTTTTGTATTCCTTTACATGCAGATTCCCAGTTCTTTTTTGCCTTTGAAAACCCACATGATCAGACACCTCAACTGATATGGACTGTGCTTCCCCAAGGGTTCAGGGATAGTCCATATCTTTTTGGACAAGTGCTTTTCCATGACTTGGCATGTTTTGAGTTTTCTCAGGCCACAGTCTTGCAATAAGTAGGTGATATACTGTTATGTGCACCCTCAGAAGAGGTCTGTAGCCAAGGCACTTGTGCTCTGCTAAATTTTCTAGCAGACAGAGGTTATAAAGTTTCTAAACCTAAGGCACAGCTTTGTAGTCACAAGGTAAAATATTTAGGCCTTGTCATATCCAAGGGGACCCAAGGACTAGGAAAAGAAAGAATTAAACCAATTGTCTCCTTCACACAGCCCAAGACTCTAAAACATCTAAGGGGATTCTTAGGGATTACAGGCTTTTGCTGCCTTTGGATATCCAGGTATGGGGAAATTGCACGACCCCTCCATCAACTTATAAGAGAGACCCAAAAGGCACATACCCATATTTTAATCTGGGAACCAGATTCCCAAACTGCATTCCAGAAACTTAAGCAAGCACTTCTAAATGCCCAGCCCTGAGCCTACCCACAGGATACCATTTCAATTTATATGTTGATGAGAGGTGAGGCATGGCTTTGGTAATGCTTATGCAGGATTGAAGACCCACTCAACAACCTATAGGGAATCTGAGCCATGAATTAGACATTGTAGCATAGGGATGGCCTGCTTGCATTAGAGGTGTGGCCGCTGTAGCTGTCATAGTGCCAGGGGCATCCAAGCTGACTTTAGGCAAAGATCTCATTGTGTACACACCTCACAATGTAGCAGTACTTCTTTCTTCTAAAGGGAGTCTATGGTTGTCAGACAACTGACTTCTTAAATACCAGGCTCTACTTCTAGGAGGACCAACTATTCAAATAAAGACGTGTTCCTCCTTGAACCCTGCCACCATTTTACCAGAGGAGAAGGAGAAAATTGAGGCTGACAGACATGACTGTGAATAGGTAATCCTCCATACATATGCAGCCAGAGAAGACTTATTAGACACCCCCCTTATTGACCCTGATTTAACACTCTTCTGTGATGGCAGCTCCTTCATGGAAGATGGAACAAGAAAGGCAGGGTACACAATGGTAACTTTACATTAGACTCTGGAAAGTTCCTCATTTATGCCTGGAACTAGTGTTCAGCTAGCAGAATTTGTAGCCCTGACCAGGGCTCTACAGCTCAGCAAAGGGCAAAAAATCAATATTTATACTGATTCAAGATATGCTTTCCTAGTATTACATGCCCATGCATCCATATGGAAAGAAAGAAATTATCTAACAGCCAATGGATCTCTCATAAAGTATCATAAGGAGATAGATGATCTTTTATTACCCATCTATGTACCTTCCAAAGTGGCAGTAATTTACTGTAAAAGACACCAAAAGAGGATTGACGAAGTATCTCAAGGTAACCAATTGGCTGATACAGCAGCTAAAAAGGCTGTCTGAGGGCCCCCTCTTCAGGCTTCCCCGATCTGGGAAAAATCCCTTGATCATACTCTACTCAAATATACTCAGCCAGAAATCGAATGGGCTCTCTCCCATGGATGCCAGTTCCAGACATCAGGATGGTTACAATCAGATGATAAATTGTTCCTTCCTGGTGCTAGTCAATGGAAAACTATTAAGTCTTTGCACCAAACCTTCCATTTGGGGAGAGACAAGATCCAACAGATGGCTTCAGTTATTCATAGGAAGCAGCCTTTCCCAGACAGTATGACAGATAATTAAAATATGTGAGCTCTGTCAAAAAAAAAAAATCCTCTTAACCAAACCATAATTCCTCCAGGCATACAGAGATATGGTAAATACCCCGGGGAAGCCTGGCAACTCACTTTTACTCATATGCCAAAAAGTAAGGGGCCTCAGTACTTATTGGTCTTTCACAAACTGGGTTGAAGCCTTCCCTTGTAGAACAGAAAAAGCACAAGAGGTAGTAAAACTTTTGGTATCAGAAATCACCCCCAGATTGGACTTATTAAGAGCTTACAAAGTGATAATGGACCTTCTTTTAAAGCAACAGTCATGCACAATGTCTCTCAGGCATTTGGCATTCTCTATCACCTCCACTGGGCATGGAGGCCCCAATCTTCGGGAAAGGTAGAAAAAGTAAAAGAGACCTTAAAAAGACATCTTAATAAAAATGGTTCAGGAAACCCACTTTCAGTGGCCTCACTTACTACCTTTAGCTCTTATCAAAATAAGAAATATGCCTCAAATTCTAGGCCTCAGTCCATTTGAAACGGTTTATGGGTGCCCTTTTCTCACTAACAACTTTCTTTTCCACAGAGAACCAGATGCCTTACTAAAACATGTCACCTCATTGGCTAAATTCCAGCAAACTCTTCAAAAACTAACAGAATCTCAGCCTAAAGAAAAGGGAAATCCTATATTCCATCTAGGAAATTTGGTATTGGTAGAGTCCCTTCCCTCTTCATCTCCTTCCCTAGAACCAATTTGGGAAGGTCCTTACACTGTGATTTTGTTGACTCCTTCTGCTATCAAGACAACAGTCTTGGACTCTTGTGTACATCACACCAGACTCAAGCCCTGCAAACTGGAGACTGTAACTGAAGGTGAATAACCATCTACATACTCCTGTGAACCCATAGATGACTTAAGATTCCTATTTAAGAAAAAAACAAAGTCTTCAGATAAGTACTATTAGCTCTTTTACTATTCACTTCACCAATTAAATGTGTGTACATTCCTGATCCTTCTGCTAATATCTCAATTAACTGCTCAAAATATTAGATAACAAACAATGACATGTCAGATTCTAAAATTTCCTGGACTGTATCATTTTCCTCCTTATGGGAAGCCATTGCTAAGTCCTCTTGGTGGAAATCTTTGTTAACTGTACTCATAATAATTCTGTTGATTCCATTGTTTGGCCCATGCATACTTAATTGTTTCTTTGGCTTTGTCTCCTTCAGACTTACAGCTGTATGCCTACCCAAGATGTCTGTGCCTGGTGTCTACTGAGGGCCATTAGTTAGGACCTCTGCAGAGTTTCCCTGACTGCCTTTCAACAACCGCAACCCCTTTCAGCCTGAAGAAGCTAGATCAGTCATCATCTATTACCCCTCACAGCAGTTTGGGTTACTTCTTCAGAGGGGGGAATGTTACAGGCAGCTGAGTTAGTTAGAAATGTTATAGGCAGTCAGACAGGGCTAGGCCCTCAAAGGAGCCAGCACAGAGGACCAGATGTCTTGTGACCTTGGAAAAGACTCACACCTCTTGCTGTGGGTCAGAGCTCAAGATGGAAGGCAAAACAAATGCAACCACATCCTAAGTATAAACATTAGGGATTAGGTATGTGTCACCTTGAGAAGCCAGGAATTATCATCCCAGCTCCCTACAGAAAGAGTCACTTATCTCTAAGAATGTTTGCTTGCTAGGTGACTTGCTTCCCCATTTGTCTGTGATTTGGTCAATTTTACCTAAACAATTAACCTTATTGGTTGACCACAGTTTTGTCCCACCTCATACCCATCTGCCTTGTGAGTTCCCAGTCTTCCCCATCATGGTTTAACTCTATAAAATCACTAGAAAAGACAGTCTTTGGCAACCAACTTGGGACCCCTTCTGTCTCTCTGTCTCTCAGACAGAAACTTTCTTTCTCTCAATAAATATTTCTGTTCTTAACCTCCACTGTTCCTAAAATTAATTCTTCAATTTTAGAGAATATGAACTCCTACTGGACATATAGTAGGTTGGGAGTTTCATTCCCCTATATCAATAACATCTTCATTCTTTTTATAATGCATTTTTCCTCACCTTCCTCTGTCACTGCTCCATTTCTCAATTTCCTCCCCATTCAAGGAAGATGTTTCCCTACTTATAATCTATCTTTTGTTTTGTTCTTTATTTACAACCTGAGTTTCTCATATAAGAGAAACCATTTGAGCTTGTGTGTCCTATTTATTTCACTCAAGATTATGATCTCAAAGAGCATCCATTTTAATACACATAACTCATTTATTATCTTTCTTTATTGGCAGAGTAGTACTCCTTCATTTTCTTTACCATTCATCTATTTATGGACATAAAAGCTACTTCTAATATTTATCTATTATAAATTATTCTGCTATAAATATGAGTAAGCACGTATTGTTGTTATATGATATCTTTAACTGTTACAGGAAGATTTATCTTCATCCTCCATATTATTTATTGTTTATTTTTTTCTTTATATTTTGCCTTTGTCACATAGGAGATATTTAAGCCTGTGCATTTGATTTATTTCATTCAATATTATGGTTTCAGGTGGCATCCATTTTCCCATAAATGATTCAGTTAATACTTCTTTAGAGAAGAGTAGTACTCCATTGTGTATTAATACCACAGTTTATTTATTTATTTGCCTGTTGATGGGTATATAAGCCACTTTGAAGATTTAGCTATTTTGAATTGTGCTTCTATAGACATGGTTAGGCATATATCAATAAAATATGATGTATTTACCTGTTTTAGGAAGATATCTAAAAGGGAATTGCTGTATCAAATGGAATTTCTAGTTTTAGTTTTCTGAGGAATCTTCACATTGATTAACATAGTGGTTGTATTAATCTGATTTCCACCAACAATTTAGAAGGGTGCTTTGTCCCAGTATCCTCAACTAGGATTTTTTTATTATTTGATTTCTTGATAATAGCCATAGTTTCTGAAGTAAGGTAGAATCTTGATGTTTTAATTTATAATTTCTAATAACAAGAGAGGTTAAACATTGTTTTATGAATTTGTACTGATATGGGAAATCGATCTCAGTGGAAGACCTCCAAATGATATAGGGGAATGAAACTCCCAACCTACTATATGTCCAGTGCAAGTTCATGTCCTCTAAAATCAAAGAATGAATTTTAGGAACAACGGAGGGTAAGAGCAGAATATATTTATTGAGAGAAAGAAAGCTTCTGTCAGAGAGAGAGACAGAAGGGGTCCCAAGTGGGTTGTCAAAGACGCTGTCTTTTCTAGTGACTTTTATAGAGTAAAACCATGATGGGGAAAACTGGGAACTCACAAAGCAGATGGGCTTGAGGTGGGACCGAACTGTGGTCAGCCAATAAGATTAATTGTTTAGGTAAGATTGACCAAATCAAGGACAAATGGGGAAGTGAGTCATGTAGTAAGCGGGCATTCTTATGGATTAGGGGATTGGGACAATAATTCCAGGCTTCTCAAGATGATCCATCCCTAATCACTAATGTTTATACTTAGGGTGTGATGGCATTTGTTTTGCCTTTTGTCTTGAGATCTGGCCCAGAGCAAGAGGTGTGTGTCTCTTCCAAGGTCACAAGATATCTGGTCCTCTGTGCCAGCTCTTTTGAGGGCCTAGCCTGTCTGACTGCCTATAATATTTCTAATTCAGTTGCCTGTAACAGTACTTCTGAGAAATATCTACTTATTTAAGTTATCCCATTTGTAATTTGATTGGGTCTTTTATCTAGGGGGATGTAATTTTTTTGAGTCCTTTATATATTTTAGAAATTAGATCTGTATATGAGAAAGAGCTGGCAAAGTTTTTTCCTACCTAGAAAGTTGTCTCTTCACTCTGTTGGTTGCTTCCCTTGCTGCACAAAAGCATTTTAAAGTTGATATCCAAATTGTTGATTCTTGGTGCTATTTCTTGAGCTTCTGTTCAGAAAGTCTATGTGTACACTTATATCTTTTAGAGTTTTACCTGTTTTAGCTTCCAGAAGATTCAGTATTTCTGTTCTAATGTTAAGATCTTTGATCCATTTTGATTTTAGCCTAGTGCATGGTGAGAAGTTATGGGTCTAGATTTAATCTGCATGTGAATAGCCAATTTTCCCGAGACCATTTGTTAAAGAGGCTATCTTTTATTGAGTGAAGGAATTTGGTCACTTCATAAATGATAACGTAGCTAAATGGGCCTGGAGTTGTTTCTGTATCTTCCATTCTATTCTCTTGATCCACAAGTCTGTTTTGTTGTTGTTTGTTTTGCTAATACCATGTTGCTCTTATCACTGTAGCTTTGTAGTATAACTTGAACTCTGGGATTGTGGTTACCCCTCCAATGCCCTGTTCTCCTTTGCTTTTACTATTCTGGTTTCATATGAATTTTAGGATTGTTTTCTCCACTTTTGCAAGGAATGTTTTTGGTACTTTGAGAATCTTTAAAGCTGTATGATAGTTTTGAAAGTATGGCCATTTTGGCTATGTTGATTCTATTCTGCCTATCCAGGAAAAGGGAATATCTTACCATTTTCTGATATGCTCTTTCATCTTGGGTGTTTGTTTTTTTGTTTGTTTTTGGCTTTTTGAGACAAAGTCTTGCTTGCAGTAGTACAACCTGGTCTTGAACTCAATGTACCCCAGGCTGGCCTTACTCACAATGATCCTTCTGCTTTAGCCTTCTGAGTGCTGGGAATACAGGTGTGTCCCAGGATACCTAGCCCTGTCTATATACTATAGTTCTCATTGTAGAGGTTTTTCACATCCTTGATTATGTGAATCTAAGCATTTCATTTTCTTGATGCTATTGTAAAAGGTATTGTTTCCCTAATTTCCATTTCAGTGAGTTTGTTACTGGTGTACAGGAACATTAATGGTTTTTGAATGTTGACTTTGTATTCTGATATGCTAGTGAATTTGTGTTAGTTCCAGGAGACTTTTGGTGGAGTTTTTGGGATCTTCTGTGTAGAGGATCATGTCATCTGTAAATAATGATAATTTAATTTCTTTCTTCTCTATTCATATCCCTTCTATTTCTTTCTATCTTTTTTTTTTGTCTAATTGTTCAGGTTAATATTTCAAGAACTGTATTAAACAGAAGTGGTGATAGCAGACATTCCTATCTTGTTCCTAGATTCAGGAGGAAAGCTGTCACTGCCTCTCTATTGAGTATGATATTGGCCATTCATTTGTCATAGATGGCTTTTTATCAGACTGAGATAAAAACTTTCTCTTCTTTTCTTCAGGGATTTTTTCATGAATTGATGTTGAATTTTTCTGCACCTATTGGGGATTCATTACAGGGATGCAGTGATGTTTCAATACACATAAATCAATAAATGTAATACATCACATAAACAGAAGCAAGGACACAATCATTTCAGTAGAAAGAGAGGCTGAGATTTGTGGCTAGTCACCACTCTGTCCAACTTATTCTCCACAGTGGCAGCAAGAAGACATATTAGGGAAAAGATAAGTTTCATTCACTTGTATTCTGTGAGCTTGCTAAACTTATTTATTTAATCCTATGATTATTTGCAATTCCTTTAGGGTTTTTTGCATGTAGGTATTGAATTCAATTATGATTAGGAACAATTTTATTTCCCTTCCTTCTCTTATGCCATTTGTTATTGCATTGTGTTTTGCATTATTGCAATGACTTGGGCTTATGGTTTAATGTTGAATAGGAATAGAGTGGACATTTTCCATATTTTTGATCTTATAAAGCATTCATTTTTTTCAATAAGGATGCTGTTTTTTCTCTTTTTTTGAGATACGGTCTTGCTAAGAGTTTCAAGCTGATCTTGAATTCACTATGTGGCCCAATATGGCCTCAAACTCACAATGATCCTTCTGCTTCGGCCTCCTGAGCCCTGAGATTACAGGCATGTGCTGCCATGCCTGGTCTGATATTAAATAAATTATGTTAGCTGGAGGATTTTCTGTAGATCCTTTTACCAGGTTAAGAACTTTTCCTCTATTTCTAGTTTGCTAAATTTGTTTGTTTCTTTTTTTTAAAAAAAGGAAATTGAACATTGTCAAATGATTTTCCTACATTTATTGATGTAACTTATAGTCTTTTTTTAGTCTGTTAATATAATTACTTGCTTTTCTTTTTTTTTGTTCACATTGACAAGAATATTTATTTTAATCACCAAAGACCCTGTCAAGTATTTAAGCAATGAAATCCTTTCTGAAGATTATTTCAATGTAATTGGGATTGAAATGAAATAAAACTTTTATCCCTATCACCTCTGAGTGAAGACACTTGAGTTTTAATAACTTCATCAGAAGACACACAGACAAAAACAGTGACAGTGATAAGCTTGGTGTCCGGTGGTCTCCTTAGTAACAATCTGTTTTCAAGAGACCATAATCTTCTCGACATTCAGCCCTCTCCCAAGGGTCATAATCAGAGTCTCAGAAAAGAAAACTCACAGTGAAAATAAACACTGTGCCACTAAAACCAAGACAATGTGGGTATTAGCAGCTATACAAAAGTCAGCCTTTAGTGGACGAGTCACTTCTAAAATGATGAAAGAGTAAGTCTCTGAAGTGCTTACTATTCAAGCTGGAAAATATATAAAGAAAGACAATCCTGTAGCAAGCAAGTTGACTGCAAAATTTTTCTTCATTTTACACATACTTGTTCAACTTTATGCAAATATTGAACTAAGAATGGCAAAGATGAATCTCTCTTCCTACATATTAATACTAACTTTTCCTTTGTTTTCTCAAGGTATTCAACTTTCAGCTTCCAAGTCCATGAAGAATTTGGATGATGACATGGTTTTTAAAACATTTAGGATGGGGGAGACCTTTCAGAAGGAAGACACTGCTGAAAGATCAGCCATTGCTCCTTCTCTGGAACAATACAAAAATGATCAGAATGGTTTCATGAATGATGAGGACAACAAAAATTCAAAGGTAAGTGGCAGTATGACTTGTCTTTTATTGCAGTGGAAATGGCTTATGTAAATCCTCTAAAAAGTAAAATTAGTACTTGTGTTTGTTTTATAAACAGGCATATATACAAATAGTCATAAAGTGCATTAGGACAACTAATAAAATTTTGTATGTACTAGGTGGTTCTCCCATCCTAAAGAACACTTCATATCCAAGATGTTTTATTTGCAGTAAACTTTTATCTAAGGTATTTTTAAAGAGTCAGAAGCAGCACGGAATATATCTAAAATGATCAATAAGGATGCCACACAACTGTATCATAGCTCCATTCCAAAGAAAACACCTAAAATATGAATCAGCTTTCCCTTTACAGAACACAGGCTCCAAACATAGTTTCGTAAACCATGGGCTGCCACTGAATCTGGCTCTAAAGCCTTATCTTGCCCTGAAAGGATCTGTAGCTTTTCTGGCTGAGAATGGAGTACAGAATATTGAATCAACACAAGAAAAGAGAGAAATTGGGGATGAAGAAACCTCAGCTAAATTTCCGATAAGAAGGAGAGATTTTGACAGTGAATAACCTTATAAAAACTCAATCCTTATATGTCAACACATAAAAGAACGCTGAGCTTCAATGAGTTTGGATCTAATATAACACAATGGAATATGACCATGGTTCAATTCTAGTTGTTATTAAGTGGTCCCTGCCAGAAATCTGGGCTAGAAAAGCATCTAGTTATTATAATTGTGGTTGCTCACTTTTTTCTTAGTTTTGTGTGGTAATTACGAACCTTTAAATAATTTACCCTGTTTCCTTTAGTGCTCAGGTGTATGCTGGGCAGAGTCTACCGACTTTGCTGCCAAGTCTGATACCTGCTGGTCCACATCGTCTTCTCAGAAGAAAACAAAATCATTTCATTGCCAATGGGAGAAAAGCCCTTCATGTTACTATAATTTCTGTTATTATTTTAAATGTCTCTTTTAAAACAAAGCTGTGCTAAGATGGATGTACCCTTAATCCAAATGATGTGCTTTTTTCTGTGCATTAAACTTTGTGAAAATTCTGCACAATTATGACTAAGTGGTATTTTTGAACAACAGACTAACCTTGCATACACTTCACAGCAAAATACAATAGCACTATTTACACCCTGATATTTTAAAAGTTAAGTACATGATTTTGTTGAATGGTTTCATAGATGTGTCAATCTAAAACACATCAATGACAAAATCATAGAATAAAAAACTGAGTTAACTTTGTCTGGCAAGTAATCAAGTTGGTTTCGGCAGCAGGCTTACTGCCTCTTGCTACTCTGGATAGTCTGCCATTCAGCTGCTTTTGCAAATCATTTCATACTTTAGGTATTGTTATGGATTAAACACTAGTGATCAACTTAACACTAGCTGAATTAAATCAGCATGGTGCTGATTGTAGATGGCCCACCTGAGGAAAGTTGCCAGCATAAAAGGAGACATAGAAAGGAATAGTGTGGCATTGTGGGTTCTCCCAAGTGTTGTTTTTTGGAGCTGTTGGTTCTCCTGGAGGAGTTTCTCATGCTGGCTTCTTTGATATGAATTATGTCATTATCATTAGAGGAGCTCAGGATCTTGTCGCTGAGAATGGCTGTGATTCACTTTGCAAGAGCTTTGGTCCTTACTTTCAGCATTGCTTCCTGGCTCCAGAGGGGAAGATGTGTGCTGTTTAATCTCCAGGAGGTTTGTCAGGTTGGCTTCCTGATATATACTTGACTGTTTTCATTGTTGGAGGAATTTGGGACCTCACTGTCACTGAGGATGGCTGTGGTACTTTTCAGGGGAGCCCTGGTTCTAATTTTGAGCATCACTTCTTGGCTCCAGTGCAGAACTCTCAATCTACTGGCACAGATCCTTCACCCCCCCACACATAGACTTTCTAGCTTCCACCGCTGACCTTTGGGCCAGAGCAGATCCATAAAACAGACATGTATGAGTCATTGTCATGGGCTCTAGACCTCCAGTTAAACTCATAGGAGGCACTGTCATGGGCCCTAGGTGTTCAGTTGGACTCATGCAGGACATTACTTGTGGGACCCAGTCGCTTGGCTGGATTTTCTAGGTCTTCAGTGTTATGGACAGATTTCCCACATTTTCTTGTATTTAACACTTGGTGACAATCATAAAATAATATTATAAGTTCTGTGTCCTGTATGCAATTGTTCTCCTTACAACCCTTGACTACAATAGGTATCTTAACATTTTTATGTTAAGGTGGTTCATTTCCATTAACACAGAGAATTTTGACCATCCAAATGCACCTGTTTCCTTTTCGAGCTTTTATTTCCTATTTGATTTTCTTGATACTTTGTCATTTTTACTTCTGTCCAGATGAATATTTCCAGAACATGTTCCAGTTGTTAATCTTCCAACAGATGAATCTACACCCTCAGAAAGGTCTTTCTCCATGTGAAGAACACACAAAAGCTTTGGTGCCGAGTTCATGTTGTTCCGCTTATCTCTGCTTCTCATGCAGTCATCTTTGTACATACAGGAAAACTGGGCTTTAATTTAGGTTTGCTTCACCTCTTAGGGGTTTCACTGATGAATTATCCACTTGTACGGGAGATCTAAAAAGCACGAGGACAGAAGCTCTGTTGTGATGAATTGTGTTCCCGCTGCTGTGTAAAAGCTCTGCTTTGTTCCTGGTCAGCACACTGGCTGCTCCTTCATCCAGAGGAACCAGCAAAGTTTCCATAGCGTCTCTGCCACAGTAGGCAGTGTGGTTTGTGGCATGAGATTTTGACTGTGAAGGACTTATGTCAGTGGGGCCAAGAGCTCTGCCCTCTTGTTGAGAAGTGACAATATTTTTAACAGTCAAATCCAAATCCTGAGCAACTTCCTCTACTGCTTGACAGAAGGATGCCTTGCTGCTCTGGTCTTTCATCAGCTGTATTTTTATTACCGACAGTATCCAACCACTTGCAATGCCTGGGTTTGGTATTTCTCCAAGACTCTCATGTAGTTTATCAATGAAATTAATGAAATTAGATAATCTCTTTACATGTGTCCTTAAAGGGTCAGAGGACAAGGGTGTACAGCATTTCTCTCCAATCTCAAGCCTTCTAATAAATGACGTGGCCACCAAAAAGATAGACATCTGCTTCTCTTGAGCAGCATGTTTCAAATTGGTGAAGACTTCTCTTCCAAGTCTGCTGTTAGGAATATTGAGAATATAAGCCAGGGCCAGGTCATTCTTGGAATTCACTAGCAGGTTTAAATATGAAAAGAAATTTGTCTTTGCTAGTGGCTTTACATTTCCATCATCCTGGTTGTATTTCAGGGATGATGTCGGTGTAGAAACATCAGCCTCATCCTCTGCTTCACACTCTGTGTCCAAGAGAAAATTCTGCTGGTGAATAGGGGGCTATCATGCCTTTATTTTAAGAATTAGAAGTGAAAATTTTACATTTTTTTAATAAACAATCAGATCTAGCATATTACTATTCTTCAAGAAATCTTCGTAAGTCTTCTTAATGTCCTCATAATGGTCAACCCCTTCCATATTTTCAACAGATAAGTTCAGTTTCTCATGCAGTAAGTATTTCCCTGTCACCAGGACGTCACTGAGAGAAACCATGAATTCTCCATAGTGCAACTTGCTGTTCTCTGCCATGGCCAGCTGCAACGCCATGAGCATGGCGTCTGCTCCACAGAGACTTGCTCTTTCAGAGCTGCCAAGAACACGCCCATTCCTCCTGAACCCTTTAATCATAGCCAACACGGGCTTCTGATTAAGCAGAGCCATTCTCAGCCAGCCAGCGTGAGGCCTCCAGGCAACACTGAAGACGCAGGCGCTCTGAACGGCAGGTTGCACTGGCTCCGGGGAGAGCAGGGAGGCACAGAGCCCACTCAACAGAGGTCCAGCTGCACAGCTGTTCCACGGCGGCTCAGGTGACCGTGGCTGACATTTTAAATCCCCTACATTGCTTTTCAAATGTTGAATCACACTTTTATTTCTTTTACAAATCATTTGGCTATATTCACTTTTAAAAATAATTATTATTGCATTTCATTCACGAAGACCGGTTTCAGGATTTTTGTGTCTAACTTCACGAGGTGTATTTAGAGTTTTCTTTGTTTAACTTTGGTTTTAGTGTCAGGGTTGCGCTGTTCTTATAAAATGAATTGCAAAGTATTTATTTTTCTTTCTCTCCTTCCTTCTTTCCTTCATTCCTTCCTGCCTGCCTGCCTTCCTCTTTCTTTCTTTCTTTCTTTCTTTTTCCTTCCTTCCTTCCTTCCTTTTTCTTTTCTTCTTTTTCTTCTTCTTGCTCCTCCTCCTCCACCGCCACCGCCACCGCTGCTGCTGCTGCTGCTTCCTCTTCTCCTTCTTCTTCTTCTTCTTCCTCTTCTTCTTCTTCTTCTTCTTCTTCTTCTTCTTCTTCTTCTTCTTCTTCTTCTTCTTCTTCTTCTTCTTCTTCTTCTTCTTCTTCTTCTTCTTCTTTTTGTAATAGTTTGTGTAGAACTGATACTTCTACCTTAAATATTTGGTAGAAGATTTGCATCTGAGCCTGAAGTTTTCTTTTTTAGAAAATTTTATGCCATAAATTCATTTTGTGTCTTTACAAAATATTTCAGTTTACCTATTTCTAAGTTATGCTTTGTGGATTTTAAAGAATTGGTCTATTTTACCTTAATTTTATATTTATAGGCACATACTTAGTCACAGTATTTGCTTATTGTTTCTTTAACATTTTAGCTCAGTGGTAGAACGCTTGCCTAGCAAGCTGGAAGCCCTGGGTTCGGTCCTTAACACCAAAAAATAAAAAACAAAAAATCCTAAAAAAAAAAAAACACAAAATACAAAAAAGACAAAAAACAAACAAGGTAACAACATTTATAGATCTATAATGTTATGTCTTATACTTTGGGTTTTGGAGATTTTAGTATTCCTCCTTTTTTCTTGGTTAGTTTGGGAATAGGTTTTTCGTATTTGTCAGTCTTTTCAAAAAACTAGCTTTTGATTTAATTAATTTTTGTATTGTCACCTGTGTTCAATTTCATTGATTTCTGCTGTTATGTTTCTTCTCACTTTGAATTTAATTTGCTCTGTTTGCTCACATTTTAAGGTAAAGCTAGGTGTATTAATTTGAGACCTTTTTGTTCTTGCTTAAGTGTTTACCGCTATTGACCACTGTCTTAGCTATATTTCAGAAATTTTAGTATGCTGTGTTTTCATTTTCATTCAGTTAAAATGCTCTCTAATTCCCCAAAAGAGTTCTTCCTTGTTTTGTGGGTTATTTACAAGTTTGATGTTCATTTTTAATAATTGAGGATATTCCAGATATCTGGTTTTGATTTTTTAGTATCATTCTGCTATGGTTATGGAAATATTTTGTATGATTACATATTTTTTGAATTTATTATGATTAGTTTTATGTCCAGAATTTTTAAAAATGTGATTTTGAAAAAAACTGTAGCTGAATAGGGAAGCGACTTTTCAAAAGAAAAGAAAATCTGTGATGGGAGAAAGGGAAAAGGAAAGAAGGGAAAAGAAAACAATATATATAGTTATACAACTAGTTTTTCTTAGTTTATTGAAAAGAAATTTTTGTGCTAATACTTTTTTGGACAATATTTCATGCCCATATTTTGTACTCTGAATGACTACTATGACTATAACAATATGCAATAGTATTAACTAATGCTACTCTCCTGCTAGCCTGTTTTGAACTGTTTTATTATTTTAAAAATTTTTTTGTTTAAAATTAAAAATATAACCTTTCAAATATTAAAAATAAATGAAAAAATAAAAATCCATAGTTGAAAAGAAATATATTCCAGTGCTGTGAGGGAGAGTCTTCTATAGGTGTGAAGTGTGATGTGTGACTTGAGTGTTACAGACACCAGTAATTACAATTGGGATAAAAGAAACCTGTTGTCTAGTTCAGCAGCTATTAAGTAAAACCATGAATATTCGGTCAGATAAGGCTGATGAAATTGACACAGCTTATGAATTTATCATTATTCAAGAAATTCTGACACTATGGAAAGACACAAACATGTTCGGTGTTGATGGCAGAACTCATGCACCACAATAATTTTGGATTTTTCAACTTTCCTTTCATTTTTATCAGTTTACCATTATGTTGAAACTTTTTTATTAGTGTAGCAAATAACACAAATTAAACAGGTTAAAACGATACTTGTTTATTATCTGCTAGTTTCTGTGAGTCAGAAATCCAGGCATAATTTAACTGTGTCCTCTGCTCAGAATCTCACAAGCAAATGATGGTGTTAACTGGTTATGAAAGTGATTACTGAAGTTTGAAGTCCTCTTCTAAAGCCACTTAGGCCCTGGACATAATTTACTTCCTTGACAGTGGATTACACTCAAGTCCTAGAGTTTAGAGCCATCCACACCATCTTCCCCATGGCTCTTTTAAGTTCCTCTCACAATATAGGAGCATAGCTCTTCAGCACCAGAAGAGTTTTTCCCTCTAGGAAGGGACTAGTTATTCATGTCAGGTCTTTTCCTTGACTAAATCAGAGCCATCAAGTGAAATCTCCCTTTCACTTAACTCAAAGTTGAAATTAAATTGAAAACTTTAATTATAACTGAAATTTTTTTTTTTTACCTTTGCACCATGTAACATAATTCTAAGAGTGACATGCTGTCATAGTTTCAGGTGTTTCTTCTGGTTAAAGGCAGGATTAATACAGGGATTTATGCCAAGGGGGACATCACTGGTCTTAAACTGCTAGTCTGAAGTGATACCACTGCCTCAAACTTGGGGTGCTGGAAGTACAGGCACAAGTCACTGTGCCCAGCTTACAAATTTCTTTCAAATAGTAATTTTGTGAGTCATCATTTCTAGCCTTTCAAACTAATTTGAATAATTAAATTTAAAATAAAGATCATTACATACTTTCAATGTTAGAGGATTTTTTTTTTCAAACTGTGCGTGGACCATTTACATTTAATGTAATTGATAGGATTAGATTTAGAGTCACCATTTTGTTTTCTGTTTCTCTGATTTTGGATTTCTATTCAAATGTTTATATTTTTTATGAATTATTTTAATAGCTTTATCCAAATTAAATTTACTTACTGCCTTTTTCTATAATTATGGTTTTTAATAATCTATCTGGGATGCTTATATCTATCTATCTACCTATCATCTATCTGTCTATCACCCATTCCTTCTCCCTCACTTCTCCCTTACTTTTCACAGCCTTCTTAAGGTTTTTCAATTCCAAATAAAATATAGAAGCATAATAATTAAATAGATTTCTTTCTGTCTTTATTTTCTACTCATTATATAGTAGTTATTAAGTCTATTTCATCTATATTATAGTTATTACATGTATTTTATGAAAACTCCACCAGGAAATTTTGTAAATTCATTTCCAATAATCATTCATATTAGAAAGACTTAACAGAAGAATAGTTGACTTTTTTCACCCAGTTTATCATTTCTGCACTTCTTTCAGTTTTGAAGTTTAAAAATTGCTTCTCAGTCGTTTTCTTGCACCTGAGGAACTTCTTTTTGGCATTTCTTCTAGGAAAAAAAATCTGGGAAGTGGCATAGTTTTTCTTCCTCTGAGAATGTCTTTATTCTTGAAGGATGGTTTCTCTTGATTGACAATTCGATATAAAACTGTTGACCTTTCTTTTTTCTGCAACTTAAAGCTGTTTCCCCTGTCTTCTCTCTTTTCTCATTTCTGAAGATAAATTGGTAATCATTTAAATAATCATTCCTTCTAAATAATGTGTTGTTTTTCTTTTGCTGCTTTTCATGATTTTTTTTTATCTTTGGGTTTCAACAATTTTCTTTATCATTGTTTTTCAGCATGACTGTCTTTATTTTGGTTAGAGTTTGATGAGCTTCATGAATCTGTAACTTTATCTTGCACCAAATTTGGAAAGTTTCCATTTAAAAATTTTTTTTTCAACTAACTCATGTCTCCTCTCCTACTAGGACTCCCATGATAAAGATTTGGACATTTTGTCATTGTCCTACAAGCCCTGAGGCTCTGTTCGTGGGTTTTTTTTTTTTTTTACTCTGTTCTTCAGATTATAAAACTTTTATTAGCTTATATTCAAATCCAATGACTCCTGCTATCTCCAGGCTACTACCCAATATTCATGGAAGGTTCTATTTCAGATGCCATTTTTTCAAGTAAAATTTAATATTTTAAAATGGTTCAGACTGTAATTTCTGTTTCGTCTTCTGTGAGTGTTGTTTCTAGTGAGAACTGAGGTTTTTAAGTCCTTAGAGTCATTTATACAAAGACCAGTCTGGGATTTCAAGAGGTGATGAGATAGTATAGTTCTCATAGCCTGTAATGTTTGTTCCACTGTGCAACTTTCTCATGGAGTAGGACCTGAGCCTTGTGTGTGCCATTTATAACATGAGGTGATCTGTTTCTCCACTTCTCTCCTCTCTTGATTTTCTCCTCACTCTCTACCACTGATGGATTTGATTTCTCACTTTCTGTGACCAGAAAAACAGCTTTCCCTCACAATTTTATCTCTTCTCTTTGTCACATAATTCTGGGAGACTGAGACTGACATTAGGCAAAGTGGAGTTAGAAGGAAAAAACCATTAGGATTCCTCCCACAATCACCTGACCGCAGTGGATCTACTCCAGGATCCTTTAGCCATATTCACATGTTACCACTTGGGGTTTTATGTCTCTGTGCTGCTGTTGACAGTACACCCACTTCTGTATCTGGGGCTCACATTTGGTTTTGACTGAGATGGGAAAAGAGAAAAAGGAAGAAAAAAGATTTCTTTATTACTATCTTTGATAAGTCAGTTGCTTACTAAGTAAGTTAGGTAGCTATATAGAGAGACCCATGAACTGATGCCTCTGACAATAAGAACTAAAAACCTTGCAATAGCTACAAGACTGAAGCTGAACAGTCTCAGTCAAGGCTTTGGGTGACTGGTACTCCATTTGACATCTTGACTACAACCTCATGGGAGACCCAGAGTCATATGCCTCAGCTACAGAAATTCCAGACTGCTAACCTCAGTGATGTGAGGACAGAGGCCAACTCAAGGTGCCTGATGATTTTCTTCCCTGACAAAAAGAATAAAACAACAAATAAGCAGCTACAGTCTAACCAAAGTGACTAAAGAAGAATGTTAGAGAAAGGAGTGGCAGAAATTCTGTAGCATACAGAAACTTAGACTGGTACACAGAAAATGAAAGAAAAACACTTTGCTTCCACTCGTTTTCCATCAGTCAAGATCAGCTCAGGATGAGGGGGAAGTTCTCCTTGTAGGGAAGAGGTAAGATGAAGGTCTACAATATCCCTCATCATCACTCTAGACGCTGTTAGTATTTGTATAAAAGAATCCTCAAGCCTTCATGGGCTTATACCAGGTTACAGTGAGGCCTAAAATTCAGATGACTGTACTACTCCAAGAGATCCCATATTGTGTTATTCCTTGTGTCTTAGTTACTTTTCACTCATTGCTGAGACAAAATACCTGATGCCCAAAATAAGGGAAGGAAAGGTTTATTTCTTACAGTTTCCTGGAGTTTCAGTCCATACTTAGTTAGCTCCAAGGCAGAGTGGCATGGCTGGGCTGCTGTTCACGGTGGCCACCAAACCAGCAAGGCACACAGGAGACAGAGAGTTGCAAGTGAGCAAGAGGAAGACCCACCTTCCCTTACACTGTATGTCAGCTCCACCCCTGGGTGGGAGCAGCACTCATATCACCAATCCCAGCACTAGACAACAAATTGATCACAAGCAAGCACCAACTCAGCCCCATAAAAACTATATGAGGACTTGGGGGTACATAGTATCATCCAATACATTCCACTTCTGGGCCCCCAAGGACTCATGCACATCCTTAATATAAAAGACATTTAGTCCCTCTCCAAGAGTTGTCAAAGTCCTAACAGTTTCAGCACTGTTGAAAAGTCCAAGTCCCATATCTCCTCTGAGATCTATGGCAAACTCTTAACTGTAACCCCTTGTACAAATGAAAATGAGGTTAAACACTTCCAGCATACAAAGGCACAAGATAAACATCACCATTCCAAAAGTTACAAACAAGGGAATACAAAGCATTGGAACCAAAGCAAGTCCAAAATCCAGCAGGGCAAACATTAAGTCCTGGAGTTCTCCACTCAGCATTTGAAGAAATCTGGTTGCAAGCTCCAAAAGGCTTGAGTGGTTCCACCCCCATGGCACTTTCAGGGGTCTTAACTTCCATAGCTTTCCTTGGACAATCCATGTTCCTTGGCTTCACCCTTACATCTTTACACACTGCTTTCTGCAGTCAAGATGGAAGCTGCTTTAGCCTTTTCTTGTACTTAAAACCAGTGCCATGTGGATGCCACCAAGGTCCATTGCCAGCTGGAGCAGTAGCCAGGCTTTTCTCTCTCTTGGCTGTAGGAGTCAAGAGCCTGGATCACTGAGCTTTCTGAACCTGGTTGTGGGGAACAGCTTCTCTATGCTGCTGCCATTCTGGAATTCTGGAATGGCCACTGCCATTTTGGGACCTGGTGCAGCCGTGAACCTTTTGAAACCTGTTGTGGCCTCTCTTGCCACTCCAGGACAAGGCACTCTGTGGCTTTTTCCTCTGAGTAAGCTCTTTCACTTTTGAAGGCCTGAGGCTGCAAAGGGTGGAGGCCCACTGTTTCCCAGGATGCCCCCAGGCCATCTTTTTTATTCCTTTGTTCCTTCTCAGCAGTCAAGGTCTCAGCTCTATCTTTGTAGTCCACAGCTTCCTGGCCAAACTCACATTTTAAATCACCATGCTGTGCTCTTTGCTCTTAATTCCCAACATAAATCTGGCTAAGAGCCCCCAACAAGAGCCAGGCCACCATTTCAACATTTGGCTGCCTTCTAATTTCTTTCTTTAAACTAATCAATCCTTTGCCCTAAATCTCAGTCTCAGGCAAAGTCTCTGGGCATGGGCAGAATTCAGACAAACTTTATGCTAAGCTGTAACACACATCATGTGGAGTCCAGCAACCAATGTGGTCCTTCTTCCCAGCCAAAACCACCTGAGCCTGGTCCTTACTGGCAGGCTTCCTATCAGCCTTCTGGTCTCCTGGGCTCTGACCAGAATCTCCCATACAGAACAACCTAAGCTGTTCCAGCTCTATGCATGTAGGCGACATCTCTGAACCTTTCCAAAATCTTCCCACAAGAGCCTGGTCTTTACCAGCAGGCTTTCTATCAGCCTTCTGGTCTTCTGAACTCTGACCAGAATCTCCCATAGAGAACAACCTAAGCTTTACCAGCTCTATGCATGTAGGGGACATCTCAGCACCTTTCCAAACTCTTCCCCCAAACCATTCCTAAAGGTTCTCAAACCACATGGTCAGGAATAGTCACAGCAATGACTCCACTCCTGGTACCAAATTCTGTCTTAGTTACTTTTCGCTTATTGCCAAGACAAAATACCTGATGCCCAAAATTAGGGAAGGAAAGGTTTATTTCTTACAGTTTCTTGGGAGTTTCAGTCCATACTTAGTTGGCTCCAAGGCAGCATGGTGTGGCTGGGCTGTCGTTCATGGTGGCCCCCAAAACAGCAAGGCATGCAGGAGAGAGGAAGGTGGAAGTAAGCAAGAGGAAGACCCGCCTTCCCTTGCACTGTATGTCAGCTCCACCCCTGGGTGGGTGCAGCACTCACATCACCAATCCCAGCACTAGACAACAAACTGATCACAAGCAAGTGCCAACTCAGCCCCATAAAAACTATATGAGGACTTGGGGGTACATAGTATCACCCAATACACCCTGAATGACCCAAGCTGTCACTGCTCTTCACCATCTTAAAACTAGAGCACTACTACAGTGTGCTCTGCACTAGTGACCAAGAGTCAATGCATTCCTCCAACCCTAAGAGCATGCTGTAGCTCTTTGTTCCTTGAGGACAAGCTACTCAAGCTACTCCATTCCTCTTATATAATCATTGCTGTAGCCTGACCCTAGCTTCTTGAAGCCTAGGCCCAGAAGAAAGGCTGGGAACCAGCAGAGACAGTGTGACCTCCTGAGCTTGAACAAACCTAGTGCCCTGTCCCTTAGAGAATCAGAGTTATGGTTCTGAAGAGCAGCCAGTTCCCTAGCATGAGTCCAGGTGTCACCCTCCCTCACAGAAAGCTGGATTTCCACTCAGCAAAGTGGCTGTGTCTCCTGGTGCCTGAGTTCACATAGCATCTTCTCCCTCAAGGGAATAGGTATAGTTGCCCTGCTTCATCCTTTCCTCTATAATATCTTGCTTTTCTGGACTCTATACTATCCTGCTTTTCTGGACTCTAGAACAACCCATTGGAATCTGAGTTTATGAGGTGCTTTTTTCCCCTATGAGGAATGAAGCAATCCCTACACTGTTCCTTCCCCTTGAAGCCTGGACTTCAGTTGCATTCTAACCTTTTTGGGTCCTTGTTGCCACTACGCCTGACTTCACAGCCTGAGCCAGCACTGTATCTTAACCATTTCAGGGTCCAGAGACACTAACTCCTCCAGATGTCTATGTTGCCACTGTGGTCTCTGTTGGCTGCAGGGCCTGAATTGCAGATGTGCTCTGTTCCCCAGAGCCCAAGACTTCTTCCCCAGAACTTTACTAGTGCTGTACCCAAACCACAGAATCAAAGTCACAACTCTATCACTGCCCTCTGAGCCTGAACTACTGAAGAATGCCTGAGAGTCACCGCATTTGGCCTGATGAAAGAGTTGTGCTCACTCATGTTTTAGAGAGTACATATGCCATGCCCTTCTGTTATGATGCTTTTTCCTGGAACTGGCTGACCTTATAAAGGCTGAGACTACTGAAATGTGAGCCAAAATAAAACTCTTCTTTCAGTTGTGGTGTCAGGTATTTTGTCTCAGTGACAAAAAAGTAACTAAAATGAGTGTTCTGGTGGAATTTTTTAGGTTGTCTGTGAAAAGAATCATATCCTTTTTATGCCTATCTCTTTCCTGATTCTTCTGACTAAAGTTTTGAAAACTGTGTTGAGCAGGAAAGGTGAGAACAGATAGCCTTATCTCATTCCCTATTTTAGAAGAAAACTTTCTGTTTTCCCCCACTTAATACAATGTTGGGAATGAGTTTGTCATAAATTTTTTATCAGTTTGAAGTAAAGTCCTTCTGTATCTGTTTTCTTCGGTACTTTTGATACAAATGGGTGCTGGATTTTACCAGAGGCTTTTTTAATACATCAGTTGAAATGATCATGTGATTTTCATTCTTTATGTGGTATATTACATTTATTGATTTATTTATGTTGTATTGTTCTTGAATTTCTGAGATGAAGCCAACTTGATTATTATGTAAGATATTTTCAATGATTTGCTACATTTGGTTTCTATGCATCTTCTTCAGGGTTTTTGCATCTATGTTTATTAAGGATATTGGCTAATGGTTTCTTTTTTTTGAGACTTTATCTGGTTTTTGTGTCAGAGTAGTGCTGGTTTCAAGGAATGAAGTTAGCAGTGTGCCTTTTCTTTCTATTTTATGGAAGTTTTGAAGAGTATTGGCATTAGTTCTTTTGAAGTTCAGATAAAATTCAATGGCGAATTCATCAGGTCCTGGGCTTGTCTTGGTAGTTTTTAATACTGCCTCAATTTTATTGCCTTTTATTGGTGCATTGAGGGCCTTTATATCTTCATTGTTCATTCAATACTGACAAGTCATATATGGCTAGGAATTTATCTATTTCTCCTAGATTTCCCAACTTACTGGAATATAAATTTTTGGAATAGTTTCTTATAGTCCTCTGGATTTCACCAGTAACCAATATGATTTCACCCTTTTCATAGCTAATTGAATTAATATGGGCCTTTTCTCTCCTTCTTTTGCTAAGTTTGTTTAAAGGCTTATCAATCTTCATCCTTCCATAGAACAAACTTGATCAACTGATTCTTTGTGTTTTTGTCTTAATTTCATTGATTTCTACTTTGATCTTTACAATTTCTTTGCTTCAAAAAGGTTTGGATTCCTCATTTTACTAGGGCCTTGAGATGTATCATTTATTTGTGATTGCTACATTTTTCTAATGGAGGCATGTGCAGCTATAAATTTCACTCTCAATGGTCCTTCATTGTGTCCATGAGTTTTAGAAGGCTACATTGCCATTGTCATTTGGTTCTAGGAAATTTTTAATTTCTTCTCTGATTTTTTCTGTGGTCCATTGATTATTCAACAATGTATTATTTAATCTTCATATGTTTGCATAATTTCTATTTTTTTTTTTTGCTGTTAAGTTCTAATGTCCTTGTATTACGATCTAATAAGATGCAAGAGATTATTTCAGTTCTCCAATACTCAAGCATACATTATGGTCTAAGGAATGGTCTGCATTGGAGAAAGTGTTATAGGCTGATGAGAAGAATGTTTATATATTTTGTTGTTGTTGTATGAAACACTGTATAGATATCTGTTAAGTTCATTTCTTCAGTGGTGTGGTTTAACTGATATTTCTTTGTGATTTTTGTTTTGTTCAACTGGTCTGTTTGTTTGAGAGGGGTAATTTAATTAAATCATAATCTGTTTGTTTGTGAGAGTGAAGCATTTTGGTTCTCCCAAAGATTGTATTAGTGTCAATCTGTCCTTTTATGTACAGTAGTTTTTGTTTTATGAAATTGATTGGGCTGACATTTGATGTATATATATTTACAATTGTTATCTTTTCCTGTTGAATTTTTCCCTTTAGTAGTGAACTTCTTTGTCTTTTCTGTCCAGTATTGGCTTGAAGTGTACTTTGAAATTAGTATATCTACTCCTGCTTACTTTTGGTCTCCAATTAAATGGAGTATCATTTTCTATTCATTCATTTTTAGTCTATGTTTCTTTGTGGTTGAGGTATGTTTCTTGCAGGTCGTAACATACATTTGGATTTTGTTTTTTGGTGCAAGGCCAGTCTGTATTTTCTGACTGGGTAGATAAGGCTATTTACATGGAATATTATTGTTTACAGTTATTTAATGATTCCTGTCATTGTGTTTTCTTTCAGTGTTGATTCCTTACCATTTTAATTTTGCTTAACTACTTCCCAGTTATATATGCTCTCTCTCTCTCTTTTTTTTTTTTTTTTGGAGGATACCGTCCTCCTTGTCTCCATTTAGAATCCTCCTAAGTATTTTCTACAATACTGTTTTGGTGTTCATTAATTTCTTAAAGTAACTTTATCATGGAAGATTTTTATTTCTATGTCCAACATGATGGGAAATTTTGAAGGGTATAGTATTTTAGATTGACTATTGTTTTCTCTTAGGGTTTGAAAAATTTCACTCCAAGCTCTCCTAGCCTTTAATATTTGTGTTGAGAAATCTGTTGTTACATTTCACTTTATAAATTACTTGACATTTTTCTGTCACAGGTTTAGTATGTTTTCTTTATTCTGAAGTTCTGGGACTCTTGATTATGATGATGGTGTAATGGAGAGGATCTTTCATAGTTGTCTCTATTTGGGGTTCTAAATGTCTCATTTACCTGAGTATCCATTTTAATCTTTAGATTTGGAAAGTTTCCTGGCAATGATTTCAGTAAACACATTTTTCAGACTTTTAATTTCCTTCTTCAGTCCTTCTTTCACTCCTAAAATTCTCAAATTAGTTCTTTTCACGTCAACTAGGAGTTCTTGCTTCAGTTGCTTGTGATTTCTTATTGTTTCTAGAATACCACAATGAGTAAGTGATCTACTGTATCCTTCTTGTCCTCAAATCCTGATGTTCTCTCTTCTGATTGGTCATGTTTATTGGCATGGCTTTTGACTTTTATGCATAACTTCTCATTCTTTAAATTGATCCTTCAAATTGTGCATTTATTTTTTAATTCAGTTGACTGTATATTCTTAAAGATCATTAAATACCTTATAATTAAATCCTTTATCTGCTTTTTTACATCCTCTTTTAGTTCATCTTATGCATTCACACATTTTTTTTTGTATCTTTGGACATTTTAACCTTTTGATCTTTGATTTTTTTTTTGCCTGAAACTTCGCTCACTACAGTGCATATTAGAATGTTTTTTTGCAAGCATCTTGTTGTCTTGTTTTTTTGTTACTAATGTTTTTGTGTTGAGGGATGAAGATCAGTTAGGGTAGAAAACTCTTGCAAATTGGAAATCGTTTTAGTTAGTGTGCATCTTCCTGTGATGCAACCTTGGGTTTGGTTATGTTTTGGTGTTCACACACCTCTTCAAAACCCATGAGGACAAGTCCATCAACATGCTCCTTCTGTGCTGCTCTGGCTGAGTGTGCTGTGCCAACCATATATCCATGCCGTTCCTCTCAGTTTTTCTGCACTATGCCAATCTTTCTGTCCATGCCATATCTCTTTGAAGTGATGTTCCTATTTATGTGTTTGTAGACTTGGCTCAAACTTGATGACCTGTATGACATTTAAGGTTTCCAGTATTTTTCCTGTGGATCTCTTACCCTTGAAAGTCACAGAGTAACGGAGACTGTGGTAGACCCTCTAGGATCTCCAGAGCAGAAGAGATGGAACCTGATGATGCCCCAGCCCAATTTTTTTTGAGACAGGTTCTCACTAAATCACTCAGTTGCCCAGGCTGGACTTGAATCTTTTCCTCTCACACCGTCAGAATGCTGGGATTACAGGCGTGCATGACCATGACTGGCTCATAGTCAACTGATTTGATAGTGAAATCAAGAGGACACAGTGGCAAAAGAACAATAGCTCCAAAAAATGTTGCTCTGAAAACAGGAAAAAAGATTGAAATTGATCCCTTATCTTATATCATGTATAAAAATCAATTCATGATGAATAAAATACCTCTATATAATACCTGAAGCAATAAAACTCCCAGAAGACAACATAGGGGAAAAGCTTCTTGCCATTGGCAATGATTTTTTTGGGGGGGGGCTATCACACTAAAGTCTCAAAACAACAAAAAGTGAAATCAAATAAGTGAAACTGCATGAAAATAAATAGCTTCTCTATAGCAAAAAGTCATAAACAAAATGAAATAGCAATCTGCAGATTGGGAAAATTACTCAAAAACAAATTTCATATGGCATTAATATAAAAAATTTAAAAAGAATTCTTACAACTCAACACCTGGAAGAAAGCTAATCTTTTTAAAAAATGGTTAAAACCTGAATAGACATTTCTTAAAAGAAGATACAGATGTGTCAGCAGATCCATAAAAAGGTGCTCAACATTGTTAATCAGAGATATGAAACTTAAAATCATGATGAGATATCATCTCATACCCATTAGAATGGATATTACCAAAAAGAGAAACAATTTCAAAGAGGATATGTAGGACTGGGACAGTCATTTGAAAAACAATATGGAGGTTTATAGAGAGATTGAAAGCAAAAGTATTATATGACTCAGAAATTTTTCCCTTGGGTACATGGGGATGAAATCACTACCTTGTAAAGATATCTGTATTCCCATGTCTGCTTTATCATTATTAACAATAGTCAAGCTGTGAAAATGACCAAATTGTCTGTTGATGGAAGAATGAATAAAGAAAATATTGTATATACAATGGAATATTATTCAGCATTTAAGGATATTTGCTCATTTGCCATAACATGGATGGTTGTAGAAGAGATTATGTTAAGTAAAATAAGTCAGATGTAGAAGAAAAATAGTACATGATCTCATTTTCATGTGGAATCTTTGTTCTTTCTCCTTTTTGTGGTGCTGGGGATTGAACGCGGGGACTTTAGGAAGTAGACCTAAGTAGACCACCTCTGAGCTATGGATCTTATAATCTGTATATACGAATTTTTTTTAAAGAAAAAGGTCAAATTTACAGAGATAGAGAATAAAACAGTAGTTCCAGTTTGGGGAGTGGCAGTGGATGGGGAGACGCAGGTCAAATAATACAGTGTTCCAGACATAAGGTCAAACAATTCATGAAATCTAATATACAATGCAAAGACTATAGCTAATAAAACTGTATTGCACAGTATTAGGAATTTTTGTTAAGTAGATGCCAATTGCTCTTGTCATCCGAAGAAATGACAAAATAAGGTAATATATATGTCAATTTCCTTCATGCTAGCAACCACTTTATTACCTGTATATATCTTATAACATAATATTGGAAATCTTGGCTGTATGCAATACGCTTTTTCTAAACCCACCAGGTTTGGCAGCACAGGCCTGTAATCCTAGCTACTTGGTAGGTTGAAGCAGGAGGAACTCTAATTCGAGGCCAGGCTGAGCAAGTTAGTGAGCCCCTATCTCAAAATAAACAGGGTTGCGAGTATAGTTCTGTGAAAGTGTACTTGACTAAAATTTGTTAGGTCCTATTCAACACACACACATATACACACACCAAAATAAAGCATTTTAAGCCACAGAAACTGGGTTAAGAAGTGGTAAGTACTGTTTTAATTTTTGGGGAAAGTTTGTCATACAGCAACAGATGACTAAAGTGGTACAAGTAAGAAATTATCATAAAAAATCCCCCAAATCAGAATTTACATTGTAGCTCTAGCTTAACTAGTGACAAATATTTTGAATACCTTTATGAAAAAGGGAAAATTAACACTGAGAATTTTCTTGATTAGTGGCTTTGACTTAGCACATCTACAACTCAACTTCTCCAAAGTACCATAAGAAGTTTCACTCCTTGGAAAGAAACTCAGAGTTCTAGGTTCTTAAAAGTTTTCTTTTAGTTGATACAAATACTAATTTGACTTTATTTTATAAAATACACATTTTTAGAATGAAGAAAGAGGAAGAAGAAATATTTTTAAAATTTTCTAAATTTAACTGGAAATTTCTATTGAATTGGAGAGAAAAGAGGAGGGGTACATGCAAAAAGTGGAGATATAGTGAATGACTTTAAATTTAAATTTAAATGGGTTAACATGTTTATTGTATTAAAAATAATCATACAGGCAGTTTTAATAATTGAAACATCTAAAAACTTGGAAACCTTCCTCTTTCTGCATCATTCAATGATGTTTTTAAAATTTTTATGGAAAATTGGGGCTGCTTTTATGAGTAAATAATGTAAATATGATTTTGGATTGCAGTTTTAAAATTTTTACTTAGTACTTATCAAATAGGTCTTGATTGTAAATTTATTTGATTGTTCTCATACAGTAATTGTTAATCAACATTAAAAATTAGGTTTTGCTCATAAATCCTGCCAAAAATATAGCTTTCTGTCACTATCACTCCCTTGTTCATCAATGGTAATCAGTTCCGCTTGTTTCTATAAAGCACATGCACTGTAATCTGCTGGCAAAACAAGATAATCAGCATGATTTGTCTAACAGTTGTATTTTTTTAAAGCAGTGCCA
>RJWM01016283.1:0-45903 GCA_004363535.1 Dasyprocta punctata | reverse complement strand
ATTCTGCTCTGCCAGCCCAGGAAGCACTCTGTCCACTCTCACGGAAGCTTCCACGATTACATTGAATCCCCCCACTTGTAGGAAGTATTTAAAATGGCTAATATATCATCCCTTGAAACCTTCTCTGCCTTGTCAGCTATAATCTCCCGAATTGTTTCTACTGTCTAACATGTCCTTTTATGGGTTACCTCTTTTAATTTCTTCCTCAAATTGTGTTAGACTCTTCTTGCTTTCAGTCTTGATACTTTGTTCCACGTAATTGCGGCATTGATTTACGGCATCAGTGAGTTCAATTATCTCCTCAGGGTGAGAGATGTGTCTGTTTTAACTCTTGATCCACTTTTACTTCCAAGTTTTTCACCCACATCTCCCAGTGTCTCCCCTTGGGTAGCCTGTAAGCAGCATACTGCGAACCTGCTCTCCTTCCTCACTTCCTGTGAGTGAATAGAGTGAGTTGTCAAACAGATAACACTTTCCATAGAGCTGGAAAATCCTTAAGGGTCTAAGTAAATGTTAGAAATTAAGGAAAACTGAGATTGGGGATTTAGCTCAGTGGCATAAGCGCCTGTTTGGCAAGTACAAGGTTGTGAGTTTGATCCCTGGTACAAAAACACAACACAACACAACACAATACAACACAACAAAACACAACTGAAAATTTACCCATTTCTGGTCTTTAACGTTTAAATAAAAAAAAGTCATTCTTGGAAATGTTAACTGTTGTGAAATGTTGAGAACTAGGTAGAAAGCATGCTATTCTGCAGTCATCAAATGTTTGGCTAGACTTTAGTGGTCCAAGGAAATATTTAGGAGTATGAATTGTAATTAGGGTCAATATATTTAAGACCAGAGCAGAAGTATAGTTTAGAATGTGAATAGTGGGCATTTAGGATTCAATATTTTAATTGGACTTTACTGTAAGACACTACAATGTGTGCATATGTATAAGACAATTAAGGGAGTGATTATGATGTTAATGAATTATATTTACTTCAATATTGACTTAGCATATGAATAATGACCATCCAAGTTATTTTTGTTAGTAGGTAATTGTTTTGAATTAACCAAAACAGCTTTTAAGGAGAAAGCTTTTGAGAGGGCCTTGAAGCACTAGTTAAAGTTCTAGAAGTTACAGAAAATTGGGGTAGGTAATGTAATCAGGATTGAAGTGAAAATTCAGGTGTTTGCATAGCTGAGTTCATTTTGTCAAAATGTCTGTGAGTGTGGTAAAGATGAAGATGAGATTAAGAAAATATTGGGAGTAGACTTGAATAGTAAACTTGAGTATTCCTTATCCAAAATGCATGGGACTAAAAGTGCACTTGGATTTTGGAATTTTTCACAGATTTTGGGATATGAGCTACAGTTAGTAATGAAACCCAAGTTTAGACACAAAATTCATTTGTGTTTCATGTGCATCCTACACACATAGTTTGAAAGTAATTTTATACAGGAGTGACCTGTCACATGAGGTCAGGTATGGAATTTTCTGTTTGTGGCATTTTGTTGGTATTCAAGACATTTTTGATTTTGGAGCATTTTGTGTTTTAGATTCTTGGATTAAGGGTGCTCAACCTGCACCTGGTTTTGAAATTTTGATCTCTGGAGAGAGTGGACAATCATAACATTTAAAAGTTGGTGGGAAAATGAAGAACCTACGCTTCGGAAAGTATAATCTATCCATGGTACATGAAATACACCACAGAGAGAGAAGCAGTGGGTAGCTGGTTTCTTTGTGGTGTTGCCAGTGTGCGACAAAAATCTCATGGTGTTGCTGCATTCCTTGAGGTGGAAATGCCTGTATTTTGTCCAGTCCTGAATCACACATTTCTTTTGTGGACCTTAGAAGTGTGGTGTTCTTCAGAGACAAAATGCTATTCACGTTTAATTTCTTGTTCATGACAAGTCAATGCAGTTTTCATCGGTTTCTGGTCCTATACTGTTCAAGACAGGGAGTCCTCTACTGTCGCCATTTTGCATTTTCCACTAGTGTTCCATGGTTCCTTTCTTTACGCTTGCTTCTTACTGTGTTCCTCTATAAAGATGTCTTAGTTGCTTTTCTCTTATTGCTGAGACAAAATATCCAACACCCAAAGTTAAAGGAGGAAAGCTTTATTTGGCTCACAGTTTGTAGAGGTTTTAGTCCAAAGGTGTCTGGCTCCAGGGCAGGGTAGTGTAGCAGACGACACCACAGAAGAAAAACAGTTCATGGCAGGCAGAAGACAGAAGGCAGCAAGGCAGCAGGCAGGAAGCTACCAGCAGCGATGCTCTTCCCCTTATATCGTATCTAGGCTACCTATCCTTAGTGTGGTGTTATGGCTTGTGTCTAGATGCACCTCCAAAGTCTCACGCGGTCACTGGTGAGACATTTTTACAGGTGGCTGGATCTAGAGTATGTGATGCTGGGACTGATTCAAGGTGCGATGCTAGGCTCAAGGGCTCTAGGATTAAGGGTGTGAGTGTTACCCACCCTAAGCAGTCTGGATAAAATAAAAGGGGCAGAAAAATACTGGTAAGATCCTTTGTTGCTTTTTCTGTTTTCACCTGCAATGGGTTATTTTCTCCTCTGTGATGCCCCTTTGCCATGTGCCATTTTCCCTTGGAGTCACCCAACTGTAAACTGAAACCTCTTCAAACTATGAGTTAAGTAAACCTTTCCCCCTTTAATTTTGAATGTCAGGTACTTTGTCTCAGCAATGAAAAAAGTAGCTAAAACGGGTGGCTAGCACTCACACCCAGGGTGGGGAAACCTGAATCCTAGCATCATAGCATGCATCAATCTCAGTATCACATCCTTGATTCCAGCATCACACATCACACACCCTAGATCCAGCTGCCTCCCAAAAGTTATATGAGGCTTTGGGGGGACGTCTAGATACAAGCCATTTCAAACACCTGCTTTCCTTGGTCATTCTCATACCTCTTCATATTCTACCATTTCATTAGCTTTTCCTTTTCTTACATGTAACTCTTTCCTGGGTACTATTCTCTGCTGTGTTTTCTCCATAATCTTTTCAGTTCATCTCACTAATGACCCAAATTTCAAGACCTATATGAAAAATGATGGCTCTAAGTTTTTACATTTAGGAATATCTATCCTCTTCTTTCATAACTACTTCTTCCTGTAGAGAGCTGTGTGTAAACTCCTAGATGTCACACAGATTTTAAAACTAAGTATGTTCAAAACTGTATTTCCTTTATTAATTTCTTTTTCATTGGCGTTCCTTTTAGTTTCTGTAACAAATACCATAAACGGGGGAGGGGGAGGCACTTATAAGCAGTACACTTTTATGTGTCACTGTTCCTGAGGCTGGAAAGTCTAAGGCCAAGGTGCTAGCAGATTTGATACCTGGTCAGTCCTGCTTTCTGCTTTATGGATGGAAGACTTTCTTCACACTGTAACCTCACAGGCAGAAGGGGCCAGGGTGTTTCTCCTTTGTAAGGGCACTGATCCCTTTCATGACATATTCACCTCCTAGAGCGACTCAGTTTCAAGTACTGTCATGTTAGAGATTCTATGTCAACATGTGAATTTAGAGGGGAGACAGTCTTTATTGTGTGCTTCCTCTTAAGTTCTCAGGGAAAGGTTTCACAATTACCCTGCTTTCCCAAGCCAGCATCCCAGAGATATTTCTAAGTACCTCCATTTGTCTTACACTCTGCTACAAAGTTCATCTTTTAAATTGTTTTTTCTTTCTTAAAGGGCTGTAGTTCCAGCTTTCTTGAATGTATTACTATATCCTTTTATAAATCCATATTCATTCTCTTTCTAGAATGCAAATGTGATTCCCCATATGTACCAGGGTAAAATCCAAAAGTCTCAGCTTGACATACAAGGCAGGTAGGAGTCAAGGTTTGCTTACCTCTTTGACTTTATCTATCTTGCTAAACTATTGCTTGCATAGCAAAGCATTTTTTTTTGCAGAAATTCTTTTCTCTAATTAGCATGTCCTTCTAGATCTTGTCTTTAAACCTCTGCATGTCTGTTATGCTGTCAGCTCCAAAGTCAACTCACTTAACATTCAACAGATTATTAGTGAGCTGCACCTCTGTCCCTGGCACAATGGTAGTCAATTCTTTGTAAAACTTGGCATCTTGTTGTGCGCACATCTCTATTATCAAGATTTGCATATTTATCTGCTTCTTTTACTGATCCGTGCACTCTCAGAGGCCAGGGAATTCATCTTATTCGTCTCAGTGTCATTAGCTCTTCATACAATCATAGTTGAAGCATCAAACAAATGAATGAGTGGTTCCTTTAAAGAAAATGTGGAGAACATTTTTTATGGAGATTTGAAACAGAACAATTTTCTTGGAGCTTGGTAGAATACAAACACTTCTTCCTGAAATACTAAACCTACTGGGCTAGAAAATGAGTGTTTTAGAATAAATGGAACACTTCAGCATTCTAGTTAATTGGTGTGAATAATTCCTGACAGAAGGTCGAATATCAAGTAGCTATCTATGTTGCCTCTCTTTTATATCTATCATCTGTATTTTGAGAGAAATTAGCAATAAAGCAAAGAGCTGTTTACTCATAGACAGCATTGCCTTTCATTAGGGTGTGGATAATGAGCACTACGATAGCATGCAGTTTCCAGGGAGTAATTGATGCTGATGCTCCATGCTATCGTGTAGATATTACAAAAAAAAGAGACACTAAACCATTGTTCTGTGCCCTGTAGTTACCAATAAGAGCCATATGGATCAATGATTTTTTAATGAAATGCTGTGTCACACACACTGTCATTATCTTGTTATTAGAAATAAGAAGCAACAATGAGCTATTGTACTGAACTCCTGGGCAGAAAGGACTATTTGAAATGTGCAGCCCCGACTCCTTTTTATGAGAGCTGAGGGCAAAAGATGCTAATGTGCAGTCATCTCCTTTTCTCTATGAGGACACATTCTAATGCGTTTGCAGATGTTGGAATCCGTGGATGGTACCAAATCCTACACAATGTTTTTTGCTACACATACATATTTATGATAGAGATTTATTTATAAATTTAGCAAAGTAAGATTAATAGTGATGATGTAACATTGCGTAAGGATAAGCATATACATAAAGAAAGGATACTCGAAAGTTATAAATTATTTGTTTCTGGAATTTTTCATTTAGTATTTGGGGAGCATGACTGACCGCAGGTATCTGAACCTGCAGGAAGCAAAGTGTAGATGAAGGGGAACTGTCGTACTAAGCCCAGCGACAAAGCAAGCTGCCGCTAGAGCAAGGCAAGGCTCAAACAGCACTGCTCAAAATTCTTCCCGACTGTCTTAAGTTCTAGCAGGAGAACATACTCTGAACCAGGTGGAATTAAGTTAGTTTAATTTTAAGTAACTATATTCCTGACTCACTATTTATATACAAATGATGGATACATTTATTGATCATATTGTTAATATTTATGTCAAGTAGCTCATATTTAATATCAATTTTATATCATAAACTAAGATTTTATGTGTTTTCCATCATTATTTCTTAAGTCACATCAAAACAATGGCAGTATTTCTTTCAGTTCTGAGACCAAATGGGAAGTAGGGTGTGTATGTGTGTGTGTGTGTGTGTGTGTGTGTGTGTGTGGTGATGGTAGTGGTAGAAAATTGGGATTTTATTTTATTTTATTTTATTTCTCATTAAACTTTGTTTTAATGGGTTTCAAAATTGTGAGGGATTTTTGGTCAACTTATTTCCATCAAAAAGTGTTGATTCTAAAAACTAATAACTTAAAAACTGCCACAAACACACACACACAAAAAATGGTCCACAAAACATTCTCCTTTCCTTCCGAAGGTTGTACGATGCGTTGTTATCAGTAACCAGTCTTTCACTGTTAAATTTAAATGGTCAATTGGGAGAAACAGTTCTAAGCCCTGTCTTCCGCCACAGATTGAGACTGGGGTGGCAGGTGTTAGGGGTAACACTCATGCAGCCTTCTGAGCTTTCCGGGCAGACTTGGTGACCTGGCCAGCCCCAGCAGCCTTCTTGTTCACTGCTTTGATGACACCCGCAGCAGCTGTGTGTCGCATATCGCTAACAGCGAAACGACCCAGAGGTGGATAGTCAGAGAAGCTCTCAATGCACGTGGGCTTGCCTGGAACCATGAAAACGATGGCAGCATCCCCAGATTTCAGAAATTTGGGCCCGTCTTCCGGTTTCTTACCAGACCCACAATCAATCTTTTCTTTCAGCTCAGCAAACTTGCAAGCAATGTGAGCTGTGTGACAATCCAGTACAGGGGCATAGCCAGCACTGATCTGGCTGGGATAGCTCAGGGTAATCACCTGAGCAGTGAAACCAGCTGCTCCATCGGTGAGTCATTTTCACTGTCTCCAGCAGCATTGCCACGACAAACATCTTTGACAGAAACATTCTTGATATTGAAGCCCTATGTCCCCAGGAAGAGCTTCACTTAAAGCTTCATGGTGCATTTCTATAGATTTTTACCTCGGCTATTACATTGACTGGAGCGAAGGTGACCACCATGCCAGGTTGGAGAACACCAGTCTTCTCTCTGCCCACAGGGGCAGCACTAATGCCACCAATTTTGTAGACATCCTGGAGGGGCAGCCGCAAAGGCTTGTCAGTTGGGCGAGTGGGTGGAAGGATGCAATCCAAAGCTCCAAGCAGGGCAGTTGCACTGGCATTGCCATCCTTACGAGTGACCTCCAGCCCTTGAATCAAGGCATATTAGCACTTGGTTCCAGCATGTTGTCACAATTCCAACCAGAAATTGGCACAAAAGCTACTGTGCCAGGGTTGTAGCCGATTTTCTTAATGTAGGTGCTGACTTCCTTAACAATTTCCTCTTATCTCTTCTGGCTGTAGTGTGGCTCTTCTGGCTGTTGGGTGGAATCCATTTTGTTAACACTGACGATTAGTTGTTTTACACCCAGCGTGTAAGCTGGGTCTGCCCACTCTTGGAGATACCAGCTTCGAATTCATCAACACCAGCAGCAACTGTCAGGACAGCACAGTCAGCCTGAGCTGGGCCTGGAACCATGTTTTTGATAAAGTCTCTGTGTCCAGGGACATCAATGATAGGCACGTAATACTTGCTGGTCTCAAATTCCCACAGGGAGATGTCAGTGGTGATACCACGCTCTCACTCGGGTTTTTCAGTTTATCCAAGACCCAGGCATATTTGACGGAGCCCTTCCTTGTCTCAGCAGCCTCCTTCTCAAATTTTTCAATGGTTCTTTTGTCGGTGCCGTCACGTTTGTAGATCAGATGGCCAGTGGTGGTGGTCTTGCAGGAATCCACGTGTCCAGTAATGACTATATTAATGTGAGTCTTTTCGTCTCCCATGTTGCCTTTGATTTAGTGGTGGTTTTCACTGGCACGGCAAACCCATTGCCTGGGCTTTAATTTTTAGCTGTACTTGTTTTTAAATTTTTAACTGACTCATAAAAATATGACAATTGCACATACTAACAAGGTGGCATGTAACGCTTCCATCCATGTTTACACTGCGAGGCATTTAAATCAGATTAAATCTGTTTCCTCACTTATCATTGATTTTCCCTGTGGTGAAAACTTTCAAAGTCCTTATTTTTTTTCTTGTTTGTTTGAGGAGTGACCAGTAGCATGTGAGACTTTCCAACTTTACCTAACTATAACTTGGTACACAGTGACCAACCTGTCTTCACGGTTCTCTGCTCTCTTCTTTCCCTGGCTTCTGGTAACAATAATACTATTCTCAACTTCTTTGAGATTAACTTTTTTATATTTCACATAGAAGTGAAGTCAGTTGGTGCTTTTCTTTCTGTGCTTGGTTTATTTCACTTAATATAGTGATTTCAGTTCCATCCATGTTGTCACAAATGACAGGACTTCATTTGTTATTGGTGTATAGTATTCCAGTGTGCACATACTACATTTTTTAATCCATTCATCAATTGATGGATACTTTGGTTGTTTGTATTTTTGGATATTTTGAGTAGTGCTTAGTAAAGTGGGAGTGCAGAAGTCTCTTTAACATACTGATTGGAGTTTTATTGTATCTTGTTTGAATTTGGATTTGGGCTATAATCTTGAAACACAATCTTGAATGTCATAATCCCATATGTTGGATCTCCAAAATATTAAAATCTCTAAATATGCTTGTGGAAAAAATAATTAAAACACCCTTTAATATGTATTTATTTACATTTTGGAAAGCACATTAATTTGAGAAGCATAAAAGTAAAACAGTGTTTACAGTGTCTATACAATGAACGGTTTACACAGTAAGACAAAGCACTAACAACACTTTTGCAGTCATGAACACTCAGGTATCCTAAAGACAATCACATAGGTATAAATCTTATGAGTGAATGAACCGCATTCATGATGAAGTAGGTCAAATATGAAATGTATAAATGCTTATCTCTATGGTTGGTAGTTTTCTGCGTTTATGTTTATAACCACCATCATCTGAAGTCCTGCGACAGACAACCTTAATTTTTAGACAATATTGACAAAAAATTGTGATTAAGTCATACACAGTACACAAAGAACTGAGATCTTGAAAAACCTTAGCAAACACAGATGTACAAAAAGAACAGCACTTAATTTACTGAGGAAGTTCCAACATTTTTATGTGTTCACAGAATGCTTACATGCAAAGTTAACATTGCAATAATGTAATTTTATGGCATTGAATTTGTATAAAGTATGTAAAGCGAAATCAAATTTCCTAAAAGTCTACACATTTATACCTGTAGTATTAGAAATGAGTAAAGGTGAAACACATACCATAGGAAATTGTGTAAGAGCAATGCTAACAATCTAACACACTGGAAAACACTGAAAAAAAGAAAGGAACACCAAGAAGAAACTAAAGTAAAAGTTTAACAGATCGAAAGTATAGGAATGAATCATAGACAAGTTGTTGGTTTTCACAACCATTAACTATATTCTGAAGTCTTGTGTGCCAGTGAATATGTGCTTTTTTCTCTCCTTTTAGGACATGGCTTTCCTTGCAGAATATGATCATATTCACCATCTACCTGATTCTGTTCTTTTTGACATTCTGTGACTCAATATACACTGGCCTGAGCACCCTCTGTTAAATTTTCTGTTTTTTGGGAGCAAGCTTCTGTGTTGTTTTGAATCCCTGGAAACCCACTCTCCACACACTTATATAATAAGACCACACATTTGGCAGAAACAATATTTGAACAGCAGCACCATGTGTAGTTGTCGCATCTTATCTTGCACATACCAAATTTCAAACCAGTCACAAACTTTGCTGGTTTCATCAGGAAAATGTAGTTAAATACATGAAAAGCTCCTGAAATATCATTGGCTGGAAAGAATGCCAAGATAGGCAAATGAAGCACTTTTAAATTGAAATTTTTATTGTAATTATTTGTGGTTAAAAATTCACTCATCTGAATTTTCCATCAAATGGGTTGTGCTGAATAGAAAAGGAACCTTTACCAGTGGTACCTTGGTACTCACTTTGAACAGCTTTAACCTCACCCAATTCCAAACCTGTCCATGTGGTTTGGGGATTTGCCAAACCCTTAAGTAAGGGTTTATAACACGGTTTGCTTTTCCAGCAGGTCAGTTCTAGAGTTTTCATGTCCAACAGGGGCATGAACTGTATATATTTGGTGAAAAACTGTGGAGATAGTTTTGAAAGTGCCATCGATGAGCTCAAGTGAAGCATTTTTCTGTCACTGATCTAGAGGTAATGTCAAAAGTCTAGCTTCTTCAAAAGCCAATCCTTAATTAGGAAAAGTTCACCATGTGAAGTGTTTTTGTAAGACCAGAGGGCTCTTTGTATCAGCAGCCCTATGTGGTTCAGAAGGTCACTGGGCTCCTCTCACATTCTTCTCAGGCTCTCATGAAGGCTAATATTTGACGGCAAACGTGGAGCTATGAAGGAACCGAACAGTGAGATTGAATCCCATAGCAACTATTAACATTCAGATTTATACCCTTTAGAATTGTGTCTTTCGGGATTGTGATCAGCACTGACCATAATTACACTTTAGTCCTTGATTACTGATTGTCCCTAAGTATAGCATCACTTGGAATAAAGGCGACTAACAGACTTGTTGTTACACCACTCAAACACATTCAAACGCCCAATACCTGCATTCAATATTTTTAAAAGTCACGAATTATAGTTTTTATTTAAAAGATGTGTCTTTTAAAGTACAAATACATGTATTATTTTCTTAAAAGTAGCACAGTTTCATTACATATAAAAATAAATATGGAAAATTACAAAGAAGGAAGTAGAAAATGAGCCAAACTCTACGTGATAACAATCATCATTATAAATATTTTCCCAATCAATGTAAGGTAAATGTGATCATTTCTTGTGAACATACAAGGGAACACACAAGGAAAAAGACAGCTAGGTAAAAATAATTGTGGATTAGCTGGTATAATACTATGCATGCAACTTGTAATTAAAATACAACACTTAGCACAGATTTAATTATAAACCTGAAATTTGAGTAAGTTTTAAACTTCAGCCTAATTTTTTGAAATCAGAAAATGATATTAGACTTTGGAATATTTCTCTAAAACCAAAAAAACCCAAATTAAGCAATCGATGTCACTCTATTTTAAAGTAAATTTCTAAACAATAGAGAAACTACGAATTTTTCAGTTATGATAAAGACCTTAGAATATTGTTGCCTTTTTCCCCCACCTTCTCTACTTAGTTCTAGTTCTTTCCTACTTCCCTGAACTGATTTCACTTTTACCTTATTTTTCTCAAAAAACAGTAAATATCTGCTTTCTTGCTACATTTTTGAAGCCATAGTTAATTTACGACAGGACTAAAGCAGAATATAATAAATAAAGCATTCAAATATTAGAAGTTATTATAATTCAAAATGTTGATTAGGCTGAATCATGATTTTCCAAGAATTTTCCTGTATACAATACTATGTGTAAAGGTTACCTCTAAATTATATATTCATTATTGAAGGCAGAATTTATAGCAACACAGAAGTCTCTCTTTTTAAAACAATGTTTATCTATTTCCTAGCAAATCTCTTTAAAATTGTATTTTCAAGTTATCTTTTTTAAGCAGCGGAAAAATCTTGTTTTATTTTGCTTCAATACTGAAATTATGTGTTCTAATATAGTGAGGCCATGAGGTAAATGACTCCTGGCTTTCTATTTTTAAAATTATTGGTTGCTAAGTAAGATCTCACAGGACTAGCTCCTAAAGCACAGTTATTTTTCACTAATCAAAATGTAAGTTGAAACAGTGGGTTGCTTGTTAAGATTAATTAACCAGAGGCAATAGTTGCACATCAGCTCATTAGTAGAAGAAATTTTAGTAGAAAACTTGATGATTGTGGGAAAACTTCAAATAAATGCAATCTTTTTACCATTTAGGGAAAATAAAAACATGATTATTTTTCTCCTGCAAAGCAGAGGTGATTACACAGTGCACTACCCTCCTGGGCTGTTTCTTTTATTATATGACCCCTTCCCCCCCAGCTGGTAGTCATCACAGACTTCACCATTTCTAATCTTGGGTAGCTTATCCTCTTAGGATGTTACAACAATATTGGAATTAGATACACAGCAGCTTTATTTTAAGTTGATTTGAACTTGGACAATTCTTTAGCTTTGTGGGCCTCAGTTTCATTTGAAAAATGATAGAATTGACTAAGTAGGTCTGTTAAGAGCCTTTACTTTGGAGAATATTTGTTTCTAACTGAGTTATGTTGTAAAAATGAGTGCCATGTTGGGTGTTCCTGTGTCAAGTTGCAGTAAAACAATTTCAAAACATTCTCGTAACAAACTATGTTAATTTTGATTTAATTCCTTGCCCAGCCTCAACACAGAGGGTCAACACTGATCCTATTTCTTTAGTAAGCACAACAGTGTATGTCTGATGCCCTAAAGTGCTTTAAATTTGTCCCACCAACCAAGACACCACTGTAGTTTCGATATGGAAATGTTCACTGTTCACCGATGGACAGGGACGAACTGAGCCAGTGGTAATTAACTAGTCTTGGTTCTAACACTTTCTCTAGACACAAGTCCTGAATAATAGTGGCTGCTTGCTCTATGAGATAGATACTCAAAATTTTTAAAATTTTGAAAATAATTAAAAAAATAAAATTTGTGAACAATGTGCATACAGTAATGGATAACTTTATCTTCTTTGAGCTATCCATTATGAGAAAATGAATGAAATATATGTGAGGTAACAAATTTCAAATTTGAGACCCAAGCTGAAGACTTAAAACACACAGTTATGGATCCCACTTTCTCCCACTATGTCCTTAAATAATTATTTAAAATATGTCTTTAAGAGTGGCATACCATTTCACTCTTGTCATGGCCATTCAAATATGTGCCAGTTTCTAATGATTATGGATACTATCACGATAAATTCTTCTGTGTAAATCTATTTTTCTGTATGCTTCATCAATATAAATTGGTACAACTAAATCCTGTTTAATTATTTTCTTGGTACATAATGTCAAATCTTTTCCACCGTGCTGTGTCTGCCTCAGAGCTAACTAACCATGGACTGAAACCTCTGAAACCGGGAGCCGAAATAAACCCTTTGTTCACTGAGCTGTGTATGTCAGATGTTTTGTCCCATCAATAGAAAAGTGACCTCTTGTCCAGTCTTGTCAATATTTATTTTAATTTCTTTGATTAAATTGAGTTTTGGTATTTATTTCATTCTTTTTGCATAAGTATTTTTCACAACCAACCAATGTGTTATATTTTTTTCTACTATGAATTTTTGTTTTTCTTGGTAAAGTAATTATTTTTTCTCCAAATGTGCTGCAGACTATAAACTGTTTTAGGTGATCTATTAACCCAGTTGTTTTTTTTTTTTCCTTGAGATTTCTATCTCAATTTCTCTCCCAAATCCAGACAATATGTGCTGCACTTTCAGCTTGTTGGAGTGCCGTTGCTTGTAGATTTTATTTATCTTGATGACTTTTTAAACTTTTTCTCTAATTTATTTGATTGCATCCATCTTCCTAGTTTCTTTTATTCTAATAGAGACATTCTATGGACATTGCTGAAAGCAAATCAATAAGATAATTTTCTGCCCTTGACTGTCTGAGAAGTGTTTTATTCTACTCCTGAGTTTGACACTTTGGCTATACATAGATTTAAAGTTTTGGGCAATATTTTTCTCTCTGGAATTTCTGCATTTTTTTTTTTTTTAGTTTAAAATTTTGCTTTGAAGAAACCAGTAACCATTTTAACTTTTATACATTGTATATGGTTCAAGTGAGTTTTTTCTTTGGTAGACATATAAACTTCAATTTTCAGTATTCTAAAAATTGAATTACCATTCATCCATCAATTTTCATTTTGCCTAATTTTTATTGCTATTTCTCATGTTGTATTATCTATATTTCACTTTGTCTTTGTATATTTATACCTAAAAAACCTTTAATGTACTTCAGTGATATTTCAAGAGTAAAAACAAATGTGCTCATACCATGATATTTAAGTACAAATCTTGCATTTTCTTCATGAAATTTATGTTGATTTTAACGTCTTCTAAGGAAATCAAACAAATTTGAAAGTTAATATTCTGAGAATAAGAGACTGCTTAACACCACTGTGCTTGTCTCCCTAGTCTTTAGATGATATTCTATTTCTGTCAGTTTGTTGCATTTTTTTGGCAGTTAGAAGCCTTAAAAAATTAATTGGTTTCACATAGAGTAGATACCTCTAGATTCAACATTTGCTAACAAAATGCTTGTGATTTCTTTTTGGCTGTGATCACAGACCACTTGAATATACGTAGTTAAATTTATAGGTGCTGATAAGATGGATTAGTGAAGTTCTTTGCTCAATTTGCAGTGTCAAGGAGAAATTTACTTAGGGCAACTCTTTTGAATTGATTGTTACCTTGTTTTCTTTGGTCTCAATTTCCATTATTTGGTGACCATCTCTGAATTTTTGTTTTGTTTTTTGTACCAGGGATCGAACTCATGACCCTGTGCTTTCTAGGCAGGTGCTTCTGCAAATGAGTTAAACCCCTGGCCCCCATCTCAGAATACTTAAAAAAGAAGAAATACTAATTGCAGTGAAGAAGGCAATCCAGTTATCTTGTAAAATTGTGACAATGTGACCTTATGGTCAGTACAAATCCTAGGACTTTCAGTGTGGGCACAAAGTTAGGGGAACCAAGTATCTTTTACCATCTTTTACTTCACAATGTTGTTTTCTCTGTTAGTCTGTATCATGTTTTGATTATGATTATTAACATACCATATTTTATAGTTTATAAGAAATTTTGAATAGATCTGTCAGTAGGTATATAAATAGGAATTTTTTCAGTGTTTTTTTATATATAGTCTATTTTGTCATAAATATTTCAGTGTGAATATTAGGTATTTCTCCTCATCAGATTTTTTTCTGTGAAATAAATCGAGGGTTTTAGATGTTATTTTACTCTGAAAATTGAATGTATGTATCTAAATTTTGTAGTAAGTGGGAAATATCAGATTGGATAATCTTTAACATCCCCTAACTCCAAACTACTAACATGTGATTAGAGTAAATGAGCTATTTCTATTTTTCTCAGTGATAATGTTACCCATTCTGAGTTTATCCAAGTTGTTGGTTATGCATGTTATGTGCTGGCAACCACTTTAAAATTATAATAGAGACGTTAGCAATTGGATGTGAACACTGAAAATGATTGACAATTACCTGTAGTTAATTAATCCTTAGAAAAATTCACTTTAAAAGTTCCAGTAATCTGAGTGTAGCAGCCACCATCATTGTGTCTTACATATCAGATTGGAATTAGAATCCTTTAATTCGTTGCCGCTTATGAAGCTGAATATTAGGCCCAACAGGAGTGATGTGTTTGTTTCTTCCCTGCAAAGCTGTGACAGCGTCTTCTGGCAGTCAAAGTATAAAGTGATTGCAAAGTAATGTTTATGCTGGAATCTGATGTTCTCCCCTGCCTGGCGAGTGACGAAGCTCAGGCATGTTGCTTCTTGTTGTTGCATGATTTCCAAAGAGCACTGTGGCTGTAAATAAAAGAGAAGGATGAGCGAAAATGGTGAAATCTGCATCTCATCCCAGCAATTGCTTTTTCAAAGCCAATTTTGGTTCCAGAAGCTTAATTATCTTTTTCTCTTCTATTTTTATTGACTAAACAAACAGTAGTGTTTTGTACAGTCAAAGGGCACAAGCAAATCTGAGTCGGCCATAAACCCCTAAATACCTATTAGTTTGGGGAAAATTATTTAAAAACTTTAGAACTCATTTTCTGCTTTGTAAAAATTTGTCATTTCTGTAGTATTCTTGAGAGAGGACTAATCCTTACAAGAAAAGGCTCTTTATTTAGGAAGCCTGGTTTTGAATTTGGGCTCCAATCTCTAAGAGCTGTGTGCTTCTGCCTGATATGCTTAATACAAGACTTATCTCATTGGTAAAAATGGGGTTCATATTACATTGTGAACTTGTTCTGAGCATTAAATCAGTTGCTCCCTTTAAAAGATTTAGCACAAACCTGGCACTTACAAACACTCATTAACTATCAGATAGTAATAGCTTTTACTGAGTGCAGTGGAGATCTGTATAGAAAGCACTCAAGCTATTACTGCTGAGCATGCAGAAGACTCAGTAGGTGCACTCTTAAACAGTAATTAGAGCTAATCTTTCTTCTCTGTGTATCTATTATCTAATAAGTTCTGAGAAGATATTGCTGATAAGACATCTATTCAGGCATTCAATTGCACAGGAGATGACTCACGTTTGGCCTGTGGTGCTTTTCCACTCCATTGGATGCAGCATCAATTTTATCAAACTGAATTGTCCTTCTTGTGTCTAACTGTCTGCCAGGTTGCTATCTACTGCTGGTACTGCTTTAACTGAGAAATATCCAATCATTTACTGTTCTTCTGAAAGTGGTTCCTTAAAGTTCTATAGCAGGTCCTCTGAGATGTTTAACAAGTTCTTTGTTTTTTTTTTCTAATTGCAAAGTATATCTAATATATACTACTGTGTCAGTAGTATATATCTGAGAGCAGCTGTAATGTCATAAATAAAGTATGTCTGTGGTTTTTCTAGAAAACGAGTTCAGGTTAAGGGAAACTATTTCCATGACTGGTGAGTGATTTCATAGTTATTTAAAGGAAATAATTTTCTTTGGAATATATATATTCCAAAGTTTGTAAGAAATGGCCAACTGCTTGGTGTAGCATAAGTTTGGGTGTGACAGAACGGATATATCAGTAACCTCTAATGCAGGTTAACAGCACACACTTTAGCTTAATTTTTAGATTAATAGATTAAGATTTATACAACGAAAATACAGTATAATTTGCTTGGAATAAATATTTATTAGAACATATGAGTCATTTGTAAAAAAATGGATGTACCTTGAGACCATAATGTGAAGTGAAATAAATCAAACACACAAGCTTAAGTATTACATGATTTTTCTTATATGAGAAACCCAAATTATAAATAAAGAGCAAAATAAAACACAGATAACAGGAAGTAAGGAGACAGATTCCTCTCAGATAGGAGAGGAATCAGGAGATGAGGAGGGAGGGAGAGGGGGGCTGGGGAAATAAAGGGCTGAGGGAAGCGATTCAGATGTGTTGTGCACATGCACCAACTCCACACAAGAAATGCTGCACACATTACGCATCACAAGCATGTACCAATAAAAGAAGTATTTATCAGAACAATTCCTCTTGTTATGTTAACGTAATAATTTAAATAAACTGTTTGCTAAGAAAGATGATTACAATTTGTGTAGCATGTAAGTTTCTCTCCATCTATTATAAGATGCAAAAGGATTTTTGGCTTTTAAAATCTGTCATTACCCATTTCTATATTGTGATGGTTAACTGTTATGTCAGCTTGTAAGAAACACCCAACTGCTTGGCCTAGCATAATTCTGGGTGTGACCGAATGGACTGACTGAAAATGTAAGACCCACCCTGGTGTCAGTGGTGCCAACCAATAGGGCCATAGCCGGACGGAATAAAAAGGGGAAGGAAGGAGGAGGGCTCGCTTCTGTCTCTTCAGAGGAGCTGCAGTCTTCACCTTAGCCTTCCAGATGGTCTCCTGGCGACCCGTGTAAACTCTTTAGCCTTCTGTAGCAGACCCTCCAACTTCCTGATGCCCGTGAGCCCCAGGCCTTTGATTTTTGACTGGAGCCCTTTTGTGCTCTTCCACACCTGCCTCTGCAGGCAGCCATTGCAAACCTACCTTGTAATCTAAATATAGATATAGATTCATCTTGTAAATATAAATGTGTCTATCTTGTATATAGATAGATATCTTTTATTAAATCTTGTAAATCTAAATATAAATATAGATTTACTTTGTAAATATAAATACATATATCCTATAAATCTTAAGCATAAATATATATCTTTCATTAAATCTTGTAAATCTAAATATAAATAGATTCACATTGTAAATGTATATATTACATTAAATCTGCTTCTGACTGAGCACTGGCTGATACACGTATCATCACACTGGATGTAGCCTGTACTGTCTTTGCAAAATAGAACTGTAGAGTATAGAGATTGATAAAGATAACTTCAGATTGCCACTGGATCAGATATACAAATAATTTAACTTCTTGACCTACATAGTTGTGTGTGTACACACACAACACTCACATATTTATATGTGAAAAACTTTTAAACTCAAATTTTCATTGATTCTAATGAAAAACATAAAACCTTGAGCATATCAATCCGATCTAAGACTGTGAAAATATCAGTTTTGAACTTAAAGAGTGTCTTCTCTCAATTTTCTCCTCCAACTCCATCTTCTTTCTTTGGGGAGATAAATAAATCTAGGAGAAATATGGGCAGACAGAAGAGTTAAGCATATTACAGAATTTCTCCCAAAGCCTTGCTTCAGTTACTTACTGAGCTAGTTAGGACCATTTAGAGGATGCCTTATGCCTAAAACAGAGTCCTAATCCTAGAATCAAAATACACTGGGTGAGGTGGCGCATGCTTGCAATTCCAGCACCAGGGAGACTGAGGCAGGAGGACCACCACAAGTCTGAACCCAGCCTGGGCTACATAGTGTGTTCAAGACCAGCCTGAACTGCAGAATGAGACCATCTCTCAAAAAACCAAAGAAAAGGTCTTCACTGTTTTGCTTATATTTAAATAATTCCTGATCTAATTTACCCTTCCAGGATAAGAGTTGTGTGATGAGTAGCTTGATGGCCAGAACTACTGTCACCTCTAGGTACTTCATGGAGGTTTCTCAGAGTGGCACAGCTCCTGTCAGCTGGTAGATTCTCCTCCTGCAGCACCGTCGGGGTCAGAGACTCAGAAGCTCTGAAAGGAGCAGGGGAGAGAAAACCCAGACAGCCCCAGGCCTTCGGCTTCTTGCTCATGACTCTGAATACCGCAGCCTAACTTTTGTCTTCCCCCAATTCTCCTCTACACTCCATTTTTCTTCCCTTGGACAAAATATGTAAGTTGAAAAGAAAAGGGTAGGCAAATTGGAATCTTTTCATAAACGTACGATATCAAATATGCCATTAGATTTTCAAGGGAAACAATTGGAGGGGGAGGAATAATTTATCATTATTACAGGATCTCCTGCCTAGCTCCGACTTAGTAAGCAGGGCTGGCCCTGAGATCACCAAAGAGGGCTTGTCGTTTGCTCTGAGCCATCTTGGACAGAGGACCCGGGAAGAGAACAGTGAAAGAGAAGGTCTTGAAATCCTTCCTGTGGTCAATGACCCTTTGACGTCTTTATGGATTGCTTTTGTTTTGCAAGTTTATTAACTGATGTAGAGTGAAGAAATTTTCCCTCCACATGACTGTTTTAAATATCTAGTGGTATGTTTGCTATCACACATATTTCACCTTGGCTGTCTTGTATCAAAATGAGGTTTGTGGAGACACTATTGTGAAAGATAAGCCATTGAAGGAAAGGAAGAAAGGGAAACCAGATTAATTCTTTATATAAAAATTCTTACATTTTTTATTCACTGGCATCTTATTATAAAAGGAGAAGATCCAACATTGTATGACTAATCTCTAGTAGTTTCTCTTGTGCACTAGATTCCAGCATAACATTTATTTTCTGTTTTAGATACATACGGAGATATCTCTCAGGTGTTGGAATGTATTATTATCTCCCAGGGCAATAAATCAAGGAGTCTGACTAAAAGTTCTAAATAACTAAGTTGTTGAGCTAGCAACATATATATACAGTTCATCATAAATCATACATGCCACAGCAGGTAAGAGAATGGAAACGATAGACCATTGCCCTCTATTTATTCACTTTTTTTTTTTTTTACTTTTAATCAGGGTAATTTTGTAAGGGAGAGAATACAAAGAGGAGAATGTATCAGGGAGAGAAATGAGGAGAGAAAGCTTTGTATTAAGATTGTTCCTGTGGCCAGTCATCCTGATACCTTTTCATATATTCATGTTTTATAATTCCATTAACTGATGTCTGATGAAAAAATTCCCCCTCTGAATGCTCCTCTTAAAAATCTAATGGCATATTTGATATCATACATTTATGAGAGGATTCCAATTTGTTATTCATAGGACCAGAAGGAGATATTCAAGGTTTAGCTTTTTGTATCCAAATACCAGGACTATACTAAGGACCTTGTTTCAACCAATCATCAAGAAGAAAACTATCTAATATGAATAAAACACTTTTGATGTCTCTTTTTAGTATATCTTTAAGTCTTCAAGCCTAACTGGACTATCAATCCATGTCAAGCTCTTAGAAATTCTGATTCTCAGGCTTCTTCTGCAGGCTTCTGTTGTCTTCTTGGATGAGATCCAGAAACTGCATTTTAAGCCGGCATCTCCTGAGGTTCCAATGTGGGCGGCATGCGAAGTGATAGAGGGTATTTAGGCGGGCACATTCTTCCTTGGACAGGGATCAGAGCTTTGAGACATCTAAAAACAGAATAAGGGAACAGTTACTCCTAATAAAATGTAAGTACTTACTATAGAATCAAATCAATTTATAGCTTAATACCACCTCCCCTATTGCTGTTAAAATTCTGGTGTTTTGATTGCGTGGCCTGTCTTTGATTTCTTCCTGTGTGACTATTTTACTCAGGACTTACAAGGGAATAGATTTACTACAGGACATAAATTTATAGGGGTTTCTTATAATATTCACCCAAAAACTCAAATGCAGAAGAGTGTAAGAGATCTCTCCATGTGCTAGAGACCTGAAGTATCCAGCCAAGGTCCTGGATCCCACAGCCATGTCCTGCTTGAGTTCAGCTGAAGGCATAGGACCCATGGCAGCGTCACCAACGCACATAGTTGGAGGCCTAAAGCCCATGGCAACATCTCCTGCAAGTTTGTATCAAGGATATGCATCTGGAAGGCTCAAAGGTCAGCGATGGAAGCTAAAAAATCTGGGTGGGTGGGCTGAAGGACTTGTGCCAGCAGGCTAAGGGCTCTTTACTGGAGCCAGGAAGTGACGTTCAAGGTGAATACAAGAACTCCATTAATGCGAACAGCAGCCATCCTGGTGACAGCAAGGACCTGAGTGCCTCTGAGAACAAGAACAGGAAAACCATCCACAAAAAAGCTTCTGGGAAATCAGCAGTATGTAATCTTCTGCTCTAGTTCACCTGTATGCCATTCTGGTAACAATCCTCAGGTAGGTCTTCCATGCCCAGAAACATGCTGGCTCAGTTCAGCTGGGTGGTCTTACTTAAACTGACTGCTAGTTAATCCACCATAATCCACCCACAGTCAAATTGATAAGCAGACACGTTTTTTAAACTATAGTTTCCAATGGCAAATCTGTAAAATGTTAACAGGTTTTGATTTATTCATATTTACATTAACATAATAATTATATGCATATAATTTTATTGCACTCGTTTCTGCATCAGAAACATATTCAAAAGGCTCTCAAAATTCAAATTTGAAACTACAATGCTGTAACTAAGTAACCTGATTACAAATAGGTGTTTAAAACTACCAAACAACTTTATCCCAAAATCTTAGAAAATGTATTTAATACTAAACAATGATTAAAATACCAAGAAAAAGGGCTGGGAGTTTGGCTCAGTGGCTTAAGCGCCTGCCCCAACAGGCGCGAGGTTGTGAGTTCAATCCCCAGTACCACCAAAAAAAAAACAAAACAAAAAAAAAATACCAAGAAAAAAACAAGTAAAAGGAAAAATCACCCCACAAATAAAAAAGTTAATAATTTATTTACAAAATGCAATATATCAATATAGTTCATCTACATTAAAATTATAGTTTCAAAGTTTGGGGATATAGCTCAGCAGCACAAGCAATGGCCTGGCAAGCATGAGATCCTGAGCTTGATTCCTGGTACAAAAAAAGAAATATGACTTCGAGTTTTAAAACTCCTTTGGTTACCATTTTTTGTACATGATTTAACAATACTTAAAAACCAATATGATATACATGAACATCATATTACTACATTAAAATCTTAATAGGAGAGTTATTACAATCCTTGCTTCCCATTAATCTTTTTTTTATTTAAAAGAAAATGGACACAGAAAAGAAAAACAAAAAGCAAAAGAGACAAACAAGCAACAACAACAACAAATCCAATACAACAACATTATAGGCTTACAAAGCGAGATGATTGGGATTTGACCGTGGTTGTAATATTGTATATCGTTACATCCAAAGGGGTTGTTTAGATTAACAGATGTAGACATGTAAAATTGATCTAATCATATGAGTATTAACTGTTCTTTTTCAATAACTAATGCATTTAGTAGTATAGTTATTTTAACTATCTTATGTATACCTATATACAAATTTATGTCTTTTTCCTTATCCCCTCCTTCTTTCCTCCTTTCCCCTTATAATACCTCTTGTTGTCTTCAAAATAACTGCCCATACCATCAGGCACAATGCAATCAAACAAAATAGTACAGGATAAAACCAATGAAAAAGAAAAACAATGGAAGCAATACATAGTAAAACAACACTGATTACTATAATGCCTCATGTTATCTTCTAAGCAGTTGCTTATATCATCAGTCATAATACAATCAAAGAAACCAAAATAGGATAAAATCACTCAAAACAAAACAATGAAAGCAATATAGGGTTTCAAAACAAGGTGATCAGCTATCAATAATGGCTACCATAATGTGTTTTGTTATCTTTGAAATAGCTGTCTGTGCCATCAAATATAATAAAATTTGGCAAACTGAAATAAAATAAGATCAAACTAAATAGTTCAATGAAAACAATACAGAACTCAAATCCCGATGATAGATTAACAATGGCCACTGCCTTCCCTTTTTAGACACTTCCTTCCCTTTCATTTTTACAATATGTATTGTGTATTTTGAATCCTACTAACTCCTTTAGTTTTTTTTTTTTTTTTCACTAAGGAGATAACATGATGCTCACCCATGTGACTCTGGGCCATTTTATCCATGAACATGATCTTAAGTTGTATCCATTTATCTACAAGAGGCTTGAGGTTATTTTTCTTTGTAGCTGAGTAGCTTTCCATTGGATAAAAGTGCCATATCTTTCTTGTCCACTATGCAGCTAACGGGCAAGCCACCCCCTCTTCTTTCTGGTTCCCTGTCACATACAGCATTGTTCTCTCTCCTTTGACTTTCAGTCTATGAACCCCTTTTTGAGTTTAAGGTGTTTCTTGTATAAAGCATATTGGTGGATCCTGTCTCCCGATCCACTCTACCTGTGTTTCTTTCCATTGGTGGATTGAGGCCATCTATGTTAATGGTTAAGGCCAACATACACTGCCTCATCTCCGCCATGCCACTTTCCTGCAGTTGGCTGCCCACTTTTCCTCTCTACTCAGTTGTCTGCCCCGCTTGGCAATATCCCTCTGCCACTGTTTCTGGACCTGTGGTCTTTTTTATCTCTCTCTAAAATGTCCTTCAGTATTCTTTGTAGGGTTGGCTTGGTGGTCATAAATTCCTTCAGTTGTTCTTTGTTGTGGAAGTATCTTGTTTCTCTGTTAATTTTGAAAAATAGTTTTGCAGGGTACATCAGTCTGGGTTGTAAGTTGTTTTCTTTCAGGGCTTGAAATACTTCACTCCAAGCTCTTCTTGACTTGATGGTTTGTGTTGAGAAGTCTGTTGTGATTCTGATGGGTTTTCCTTTGTAGGTGATCTGTTTCTTTTCTCTAACAGCTTTTAATATTCTGTTCCTATGTTGAATTTCTGGAATCTTGATTATTATATGTCTGGGTGTAGATTTATTTTGGTTATAGTTAGCTGGAGTTCTACATACTTCACTTATCTGAAAATCTCTTCCTTTTCCCATGCTTGGGAAGTTTTCTAAAATTATTTCTGTAAATAGGCTTTTAATTTCATTTGTGCTGACCCCTGCTTTTTCACTCACACCTTTTATTCTTAAGTTATGTTTCTTTGGGTTGTCTTATAGTCGTTGTATTGTTACTTCCAGGTTCCTTGTTATTTTTAAGAGATCTTTCCTTTCATGATCACAAGCTGCAAACCTGCTTTCAAGGTTTGAAAGTCTATCTTTAGTTTCTTTCAAGTGGTTTTGCCAACTTTCATTAGAGTTTTTGATTTCCTGGTTATCTCTTTGAATCTGTTTCATGTATTCTAAATCTTTTTTGTATTGTTCATTTCAGGTTTCCCTCATTTTCCTATGCCCCATTTTTTTTTATCTATGTCTCCTTTAGAGTTGCCTAGCAGTTCGTTTATTATGTTTTTCATTTCTTCTTTTAGTTGAGTTAGTATTTCTGTTCTAATTTCTTTTATAGCCTCTTGAAGTTGTTTCTTCAGTTGCCATCACCTCAGAAGCTTCAGCTGTGGGACTCCCAGTCTCTTCTGCATTTGCATCTCCTGGGCTTGTTCTGTTTGGATTAGAGGCCTGAGACTGCCTTTTGCATCTTTGTCTTGACATATTCCTGGGTTCTTCTGGGAAGATGGGTTCTGTGGACCCAGGCACTCCTCGCATTGGCTGCAATTTCTCTAAAGTGAGACTGGTTCTTCTAGCCAGTGCTGATTATGGATATCTGATGGTTGTCACTGGGAGCGCTGTTACAGTGCTATCCACTGCCTTTCCCCAGCCCGTCTTGGCTCCCTGATGGCTGGTACAGTGCACACAGGGTCAGGGCCACCACCCATGAACCTGAGCCTGTGGGCCAGTCACCCTCGGACTTTCCACCACCACCCCTGGAGCTCACACAGAGACACCGTCTCCAGACTGAGCCAGTCACCTTCAGGGACCCTCCGAGGTGGCCCCCAGAATGTGTGTAGGGCAAGGCTCAGCCTGAGCAGCCTCCACGGGTCTGTGCCCAGCTAGGCATCCCCAGCCCAACTCCAAGATGTCTCCCAGTCAATCTCTTTCTCTCACGGGAGGGTGAAGACCTTTGTAGACGCACCATCAGCCAGTTCAGTTCTCCAGGTCTGCTCCCCCTGTCCACTGCCACTCTCCTCCAATGCTGCCTCTCTTGGCAGAGGCCTCTGGGGTCACCGCTGCCACTGCAGCACCTTGATCGTGTGCTCCCAGGTTCCAGCAGCTCCTCTCAGTGGGTCTGGCTCCAGACAGAGGCGCCACCAGCTACCACCTATTTGTTTAAGCGTTTCTTTTAACTCTTTCTGTGGGCTTCAGTTCTCACTTTAGATTCTTCCTGGGTTCAGAGGACCCACTTTCTTCCTTCTTATCTTCCCCACATTGCTATATTCTGGCATCTGAATGGTATCTCTCAGGGAGGATGTTTACTCTGCTGCTTATTGTTCCGCCATCTTTTTCTGCTCCTACCTTCCCATTAATCTTAACAACAGGGTGCAGCAACATTAAGAGATGCCCCAAGGGATCCTATGCACACCAAATACACTGTTTCCTTCAAATAAAATGCCTCAGGTAATTGTTCCATTGTTTTGTTCTTTCTCAACCATGTTCTCTTCCATTTTATTCTTGCAATCCACAGCTCCATTGGAGCTTTCCTCTGGCCAAATGTTTTCAAAATACCCTGCTGGTTCTCTGCTCTTAATTTCCAACATAGGCCCAGACAAAAGTCCTCAACAGTAACCATGCCACCATCCAAACACTAGATTGAATTGAAAATTTTCTGCCACTCAGGCAATATCTCTAAACACCAGCAAAATGCAGACCAACTTTCTGCCAAAGCACAACAGACACTGCCTGGGATCCAACAGCCAATGAAATCCTTCAAAACAGAAATCTCCTGGGTCTCATCCCACTGGGTGGCATTTCCATCAGTTCTCTGGTTTTCTAGGCTCTGACCAGAGATTCCCATATAATTTAGAGCGTTCCAGGGCTGCCTTTTTGGCTGGTCTCTCAAAACCTTTCCAAATTAATTCTCAGGGCTTCTAAGGCACATGGTCAGGCAATATCACAGCAATGACCCCACTTCTGGTACCAATTTTGTTGTAGTCAAGATTTATAAGAGAAAGGCCAGGAGCCAGTGCTGAAGGCTAGAGTCTGTGCCAAAAGCGAGAAAGTGACACCCAGGTGAAGGTAAAGACTGGAGCTCCTTTGAAGAAAAGGGAAGCTTCTGCTCTTCTGAGGGTAGTAGGTGGGCAGGAGGTGAGATACTGTTTGGATTCGTTGGCAGCTCCCTATAGATGAATTGTTGTGTAGCTCTCCAGGATTCTGAGTAAGGCTCTTCCAAGGAAAATCAGCATGAAACCCTCTCCTCCTATTCTCATTTTATTCCTGTTCTGACGACAATCCTCAAGTGGGTCTTGCATGCCCAGAACTATGCTGGCTCACTTCAACTGGGCATTTCCATTTAAAGTGACCATTAATCCACCATAGTGAGACATCTTGTCATTCTTATTGCTTGAGTCAGGGGAAGCTTATCTTTGTTGCTTAGAAACAAAAATCAATTGTGATTAACTTAACCAAAAAGGAAACTCATATGACTTTTCCCCCAGTGTCCCAGAATTATTAGGAGTCTGAAGGGTCAATCTGGAGAAAGGAGCCTGACTAAAGGAAGGTGTGAGTGACCCCAAAGGTCCTGGCAGTGGTTTTGGAGGTGTCCTGCCATTGCCTAGGACACTGACTGCCAGAGAGTCAATGTTGGGAGCAGTGGCTACTCTTTGTTCTGTTCCCTACTCCTGGCTGGAGGTGAAGATTGAGAAAAATTCTACAAGCAGATTTCATAGACTGCTTTGATCTTACATAGGGCACTAGAGAGTTTCTGCTTCCTGCAGATTTATTTTATACAGTGATGCTGATGAGGCAGCACAATTATCACCCCCACAACTGATTATTCACACTTACTGGCAAAAAGGAGAAAAAGCAAAAGGTCAACAATATCAAGAAGCTAACTTTTAATATTCCTTATGATATCATTCAAAATTTAGTATTTATCTTGTTTTAAGATCTGTATTAAAGCAAGTTTTTAAAATTCTATTAATATTATGCTCAAAATGATTTACTCCCAAAGAAAATGAATATTTGGGTGTGGCATGTTTATTTCATTGTTTCTTACACTCTGTGACAGCATTGATATCCTAGACTAGGAATCATTTTATATAATACTTAAAATCTATGGTCACTTGTTCTTTTCTTTTCTTTTTCTTTCTTTATTTGCTGTTCGTTCATTATGCATATATAAACCGATCAATTTATGGACTAGAGCACTAAGATAATATAGTTGATACTATTTCTTAAACAGAAAATTCCTTTTAAAGACTTGTTAAAATTTCTTTTGAAGTATTTTCTTGATTTTGGATGTATGAAGTTGAGTATTTTTTGCCTAATTGAAAATGCAAAGTTCTTTAAGATCCCAGTTTGATTTTTATTTGGCAGGTAGGCTCTCCCTGAAGATTCTGCCTTATGCTTCATTGTCCAGGGCTGTGCCATGTGGCCATGCCTAAGGGCAAGGTGGGCTCGAAACCTCCTTATTTTGTTTCTTTTCTTTTAAGAGAAAAAAAAGACACATATAAGAAAGACAAAAGGCAAAAGAGACAAACAAACGACTAGAGTGAATGCACAACAGTAACATTACAGGTTTACAAAACAGGATGATAGGAACTGGACAATCGTTGCAATATTGCATATCGTTATCTTCAAAATGGTTGTTTAACAGATATAGACATGTAAAACTGATCTAATCGTATGAGTATTAACTGTTCTTTCTCAATATCTAATACATTCAGCAATATGTTCATTTTAGTTATCCTACATATACATACATATAGATTTGTATCTTTTCCTTTTCCCTTCCCTCTTTCCCCCTTTTCCCTTCCCAATAGGTGTCAAATGGGCCAAGATAATTCATCTACCTCTCTGATAGTGAGGGAGGATAGGAAGAAAGGAAGAAGAGGAGGGAGAGAATCAGCAAATGGTACACAAGTGGAGAGCTAATAAGGGAAGAGGCAATCAGGATTTTAAAGAACTTCAGAGAGAAATTTGCAACAGGAATCAAACGAGGCTGTGTCCAGGAAGACTTCAAACTACACCATAAGCACACAACAACACTGAATGACTGACACAGGAAAGAGCTATTTTGTTTTTCTTTTAAAAATAGTGAAATACTCAGTGCCACAGTGCCTGCCTGGCAAGCACAAGGTTGTGAGTTTGATCCCCACTACAAAAAAAAAAAAAAAAAAGTAAAATGAGATTGAAGTTTTGTGAGCTACAATGGAATTTTGTTTACACAAATGCAATTGTGTTTGTAACCTAATTTCTTTGCATCAAGTCTATTTGCTATCATAAGTAGGTATTTATAATACAGTTTAATAAATGTATAATACAGTTTAATAAATGTAAGTCATAGGAGAAAGAAAAGTGAATTTTTTAAATGAATGCTTTGAGAAGATTCTTTTTTTTCTTTTCTTTTCACGGCACCGGGGATTGAACTCACAACCTTGTGCCTACCAGGCAGGCACTTAAGCCACTGAGCCAAACTCCCAGCCCTAGTTTTTTGAGGCAGGGTCGCACTATGTACCTCAGACCGGCCTTGTGCTCACGTTGTAGCCCAAACCAGCCTCGAACTCACAACGCTCCGCCTACCTCAGCCTCCCCAGTGCTGGGATTAAAGGTGTGCACCACCATGCCTGGCTTGAGTATATTCTATAAAGGTACATTTCACAGAAGTTCTTTTGTTTAGTTATAGCTGAGAAAACTAAAAGAAATAACAGAAATTGGCAAGAATTCTCTGCTTACTTTCCAGTTTTCTCTTTAATATAAGGAAACCATAAAAGGAAAAAAATCTGATGCATAATGGTATTGGTTATGCCAACAAGTGATAGAAAACACTATGATCATTAGAATAATGACAAAAATTTAATGACAAAACTTTGCAAAATACTTTCTATACTTACATGTTTAAAGTTAAACATAAAATGTTTAAAATATGCATGCATCAATATTAATTTCCCCTTTAAACTAACATTAACCAACATTTTGTTTAAATGATCAACTACTAGTGTTGATCATGTTGTCTAAGGAGACACTAGCTACTAGTGGGTTCAAGTGACTAGAATGCAGCAATTTTAATAAGACAATCTTAGTTACTTCTTTTGTTGCTGAGACAAAATACCCAAAACCCAAAGTTAAAGGAAGAAAGTTTTATTTTAGCTTCATTTGTAGATATTTCAGTCCGTAGGTGGCTGGTTCCATGGCAAGGCGGCATGGCAGAGGGTACAGCAGAGGAGAAACAGACCACGGCAGGGCAGGCAGGAAAGCAGCCAGTTCGCCTTCCAGTTTTCCTTTTATATTCCATTCAGGATACCAGTGTTTTGTTTGGTCCCAACCACACCCTAGGGTTGGGGTTTCCATCACACATATTCAGAACAATGCTAAATCAATCAGTGGGCCTGTCCAATTATCACACACCCCTAACCCACCCCTTTCCACAACCTAGAGCCAGCCACCTCCCAAAAGCCCCACTTATGACTGCAGAAGGCTTTGGGGGACATCTAGACACAGGCCATACCCAATACCGAGGGAACTAGAATTATACCACAACTATACTCTTTGAAGTAAAAATTTGTTTTGAGCTGAAGGCAATTAAGAAACAACAAACAGAAGAAAAGTCCTCTCTAATCTCCCTACTTTTTGTCTAAAGATAGCTATAAACTACATAAAATATACATTATAAATCTATAGTAACAAATAAATTATAACTAATTTTTGTGTAAGTATAGTTATATAAAATTATGCGTTATAGTTATGTATATAAATATTTAAGTATAATATACACAAAAAACATATACATACTTACACTATGTAAAGCATTATGTATTTACTTATAGTCTGAAAACTACACATTCATGTATACTTATATTTATAGGGTATGAACATATCTTCTTTTTTTTTTTTTTTCAGCACTGGGAATTGAACTCACAACCTCATGCCTGCCAGACAGGTGTTTAAGCCAGTGAACCAAACTCCCAGCTGTATGAATATATCTTGATTTTAGGCAGAAAGACAACTCCAGACTCTTACTCGCCCTGGGGTGGCATCAGAGGGCCCTGTGGACAAGCCTCAGTTTCCTCCCTCGTATTTGCCTTCCTGTGGAGTGTGTCTTCATCATTTCTCTACAAGTGCATTGTTCTTTTTGAAGATGTTACATAAGCAGAGTTCTAGCCGCTGCTTTGAGTGCTGATTCACTGAGTTTTCCCATGTGTTTTGCACCACATACACTGATGAACTTGACTTTCTCCCTCTCTCTTGTCAACCTGTCTTTCATGATCCAAGTCCACACCAACTCAGAACTGTGGTCAATAGAGGCAGAGCGTAGTCACTACAGCAGTGTCATTACTGTGATTGAAAAATAAGAATGCAGATGATCTTTATACAGGCATGCAGGTATGTGTATTTTCAAAATTTTAATAGATAAAATAGCAAACGTATAGTAAAGTTGAAAAGCATTGTAGTTAGTGCTAGCATACATAGCCCCGAGAATAAATCATAAGACTGTAGCATACTTTTTAAATTATATATTACATTTGTCTCTCTATCATCAATCCATCTTTTTGATGCATTTTAAAATATATTGCAAACATTATTTCCCCTATATTTCTCCTAAACTTTGGCATGTTTGTCACTGAAGTTCAATATATTTCATGGTATTTTCCTCTGGAGGTAAAATGTATACATAATAAAGTGAATCAAACTTAAGTTATGCTTTCTGAGTCTGAGAAGTGCATGTAATTAGATAAACAAATCTCTATGAAGATATAGACCTTTAGTATCACTCTAGAAAATGTCCTTGGGTCTATTCCCAATCCATTCCTGAGCTCCCATGACCACTCAAGAGGCAATTACTGCTGATTTTTTCATTAACAATTAACTTGGCCTTTTCTAGAGTTCCATGTAAGTGGAATCATTTGTTTTGTCTCCTTTTGGAAAAGGCTGCTTCCATTCAGCATAATGTTTTGAATTGCACCTATGTTGTTGCAGCTATCATTAATCCATTCCTGTATATTTTTATTTTCCATTGTGTGACCACCCTGAGCTTTTGTTTATTCATTCTCTATTATGCATATGCTTGGGCTATTTCCAGGGTGGCTGTCCTTAATAACACCACACTGAACTTTCTCTGTGTGAGCACTTTTCTTAATTTTCCCTGCATAAATCCCAATGCACTAGAATTGCTAGATCATAGCATACATATATGTTTAGTTCTTTAAGAAACCACTAGATATTTTTCTAAGAGATTGTACCACTTTATACCCCCAACAGTTCAAGAGTGTCCTGGATGCTGTATTTGCCTGTCAGAATTTTATGTTACACATCTTCTGAATTTTGCCATTATGGTGACTCTCTATATATATATTTAAAAATATACATATGTTTTAAAAATGTGTTTCTTCCTAAATATCCTGGTCCCTACTTGCAGGGACAGCTTTAACAGCCCAGATGAGTCACCTGGCGAATGCCGTGCCCTTTGCTTCAATACCAAGGTGAATTCCTGACTGACTCTTGAGCACAGCCCAAGTAGAGAGGAAAAATATGAAAATTACTTTGAGTAGATTCTGCTGCACCTGCTATAGCAGAAAGATAGAAGTGCATTCTAATGAAAGAAAGCCCCAGTCTCTTGAGGACCTCTGGGTTGCCAGCATGGAAGTTCCTTTACTATTCGCTGTTGATAGAACTGGACTGAGGGATAGTAGCCTGTTCTCTTCTCTTTGGCCAGGACTTTATCCTTACAACCTCAAGAGGAAGGAAGGTAGTATTAAATTTAAATTGTATTGCAGTCATTCTTTGAACTTGTGTTTGCATTTCTGTAAAAGCTAAACCTTGTGCAGGAAAGGGATCTTCTTTGGCTTGATCTCATGAACTGGGAAATAAATTCTTAATTAGATTAGTACCCTAAGATCAACTCTTAGAGACAATATTTCTTCTGGGTTGTCTAGAAAGCATTGGTGAAGGAGATACAGGATTGTAAGAGGTTGACACAAGTCAGCTATGGCTGCCTAACAAAATACTAGACTTTGTGACTTAAATAACAGAAACTTATTTTTTTTTGGAGTCTGGAAGCCAGACGTCCCAGATTAGGGTGCTAAGAATTACGGATTCACCTCAGCTGTTTCTCCTCGGGGTGTAGGTGGCCAACATCTTGCTGGGTTTGCACAGTCTTTTTTCCTTATGAGTGCACATTCTTGGTCTCTGTTCCTCCATATAAGCACCGCAGTCATACCAGATAGCAGCCCTACCCAATGACCTTACTTAACCTTAATTACTTGCTTAAAAGCCCTGTTTCAAATGCAGTCAGACAAGGCCCTGGAGCTTTACCATAGAAAATATGAAGAGACACGATTCGGTCCCCAGCAAAATTGATTGAAAGGCAACATCTGTAGAGCAGAAAAGGGAAGGAAGCATGAATTAGAACAAGAAAACTGTCAGCTTCTGAAGCAAATCCGGCAGCTGTAAAGGGAAGGGGTGGGGAGGAGATAGAAATGGGCAGACAGAGCTGATCTTAGTAAAGTCTACGCAAGACTTGGAAGCAAATGCTTTCACATTAGAACTCTGCACTGAGAAGAAATGGCCAGACCCTATTACCCTGCTCATACTCAGCCTTTGTTGCTGGTGGGGAGGAATTGTAGCCATTAGGGTATGAATATATCCATTGTATAGCCGGATGATAAACTTGCTTATGTGACATTTTACCTTAGTAGTCTATAGATCCTGTGTTTGATTACAATAAACAATCCTAAATCCTGCTCATCCCTCCTAAAAGCATTCCACAGATAAGGGCTATCTTTCTATCAAATATTATTGTATTTACTGTGAGATCCAATTACCAACCTTTTTTTATTAGGACCCTGGACTATGTCACATCATTTCTTTGCTGAGGAGAGTTACTTCCATTTCCCAACAAATGGAGAGGGAAACAAACCTCAGCCCAATTGTTTTACTGCCTTCCTCCCCAGTAGATGAAGTCTAACATCTAACAGCTAGTTTACACCAACATTTTAAACACCCAGAGAGGGAAAGTCTATCAAACAGAAAGTAAATGAAGGACTGCTAGGGGCTGGGGATGGGAATAGAGATGAAATTCACAGCAGAAGAGTTCTTAGTGAAGGAAGGAAATGGTTTCAAAACTGATTTATGATGACACTGCAACCACTTGGTAAAGTTACTAAAAATCCCTTAATTGTATTTGAAATGGGTGAATTTTACTGTATGTAACATAGAGTTTTTAAACAATGAATGCAGAAAATAAAATCTTTGTTTCAGCATCTGATAAAAATTTGTCAGATCTGGAATGAAAAAAAAAAAAAAAAGAAACCCTGAAAATCATCTCTAGGTAGGGCTATTTGACATATCACACTTGTAAATCACAAACTGACTTCATAAACAATTTTAACAGGATACTGTAATTCACTTTAGTGGGATTACAACTCTATGATTTTGTAGTATGAATACTTTTATTAATTAAAAAAGTTATTTGGACTTGAAACTGCATGAAATGAAAACTCATTCTCTCTCCAAATGAGCAATGCTTATGATATGGTAACTGTAAACCCTGAAAGCAGATCATTTTCAGAAAAACTGTGATAGGTATAAAAAGTATCCATAATTAAAATGTATAGCAATGCAAGGTGTTTACCATGTCCTGATATAAAAACAAATTGAAGAAATGGTCTTGGAAGATTTCCAAATGCAGTATATAAAGCATATATTTAAATCCTACATTGTTGTTCTGCATTGCTGATCATAAACTAGATTGGCTAAGTAATTAAGCTGTAAGTTTTTGAAGGTCAAAGACCTTTTGTTCTTGGCATGTTTTATTTGTACGGTTCTATGTATATTTAGTAATAGTTAAGACTTGGCCAAATTGTTAAAGTAATTCAATTATGGCAAACGATAATACTCAACTAAGAGAGTCATTAATCACTTGTAATCCATCTCTTTCAGGCATAGGATTCCTCTTAGGGTACAGATTTTGTAATGATTTAGTTTTCAGCAATGATATACAAATGTATTTGGTCTTAGTAATCTATTAAATGCTATGTATTGAATAAGTTTGACCAGTTTTGCAATAAATTTATTGACTAGAAAAATATAGCACAGATTCACAAATTTAAATTGAGAGTGTAAAATTTATGTTATGTCATATATTTGCACTGAATGATTTTTCATTTGCTACTAGAATTTGTAGATTTTGGAGAATTCTGTTACAGGTGCCTTGTTTTCTGTTACTTTTCCATCATCTCTGATACTTTAGTAGTAATGAAAATTTTTTTCCGTATTCACTTGCTTTTTATATCATTCTATGTATTGTTATTGTTATTTTGTTATTATTATTTGTTTATGCTCTTTCAGAATGTTGGCCTCAAGGTTTGTCCCTTCTGTTTCTCAGGAAGGTTTCGAGAGGCACCAAGTCCCACTATCCTTGGTCTCCTGTCCTTTCGCACTTTCCTTCGAATCAAGGAGGGAGCTGTGGCTGGGCCACTTGAAGCAGCCTCTTTAATTTCTGCACTCTGCAACACCTGATTTGCTCTGCTTTTCAGCACCGGATGCTGGAGATACACTGGAGTTTGGGGATGTAATCAATTGCTTGAGTGGCTATGACTACATGGAAAGATATGAATGCATGATCATTTGCATGGTTTGATGGCTGAATACCCAAGGTGTCTCCATTTTTAAAAAATTCTTTGCTTATGGATCTCAGGACCTGTAATAGACTTCAAATAAAACTTTATCATGGGAGTTAATATCTTCAGCCAAGTACTTTGGAGGAAAAAAATCCTTCATTAAAATAATGAGATGATTCATTATGTGGGTTTTTAAAAAAGAAACAAACTTAGCTCAAGATACAGGATTTAGATTCCATCTTACCCCAGAAATAATGACCGGCATGAAGAACTCAAGTAATAACAAAGGCTGATGAGCCTGTGTGTTAAAATGAAGCATTCTACAGTTTTAGTAGGTGTGTAGACTAACACAAACACTATGGAAATCAGTATGCAGATTCCTCAAAACAACCAACACAAAATTCCATTTGATCCAACTATTTTCCTTCTAGATATCTTTCAAAAACAGTTGAAGATATCATATTACAGTGACACATGCATATTCAATTTTCAGCATAATGTGTAATAGCTAAGTCTTGGAAGGAGCATATATGTCAATCAACAGATGAATGGATAAAGAAAATGTGGTACCTACACACAATGGAGCACTACTCTACCATAAAGGAAGATAAACTTGAGTTGTCTATAGAGAAATGGATGTACCTCAAGGCCATAATGGTAAGTCAAATAAATTAGACACACAAGCTTGAATATCACATGGTTTCCCTTATATGAGAGACCCAAATTATAGAGGAAGTGCAAAATAAAAGATACATAATAGAAAGTAGGGAGATAGATCTTTCACAAATGGGAAGGGTATCAAGAGATGGGGAGAGAAGGAAGGAAAAAGTGTTGAAAAAGAGTAACTAAAAGGTGTTATGTGTGTGTACCCACTCCATTCAAGGAACATAAACATGAGCAAGACATAGGAAAATTTACTGAATCGAAAGAATATTCGAGAGTGGGGAATCATCAGAGTAAACAGGAAACCCAAAGGCTGGGGGAAAGTAGATCTGAAAAGAGACTAGAAAAGGGAAAGGGAGGCAAAGATTCCAGGTGCTCTGTATCTTAGGAAGCACTTTAAGAATAGGTCTGACACAGCAAATCAGGAGCCTTGTGATGGGGAAGGGTAAGAAGCTGGGATGAGTCTTCTGTAGAAATCAGGTTCCACAGGTTGAAGGAATTCTGCAGCAACTCCTCCCCAAGCTCAGTTAATTTTCCAGAGGGGATCAGAGTACTCAGGAAAGCACAAGTGTTTACTGGTTTGTCACATAGAATATTACAAAGGATACACATGAAGAGCCAACTACAGGGATGGATAGGATGAGGCATGGGAGAGAGGCTGGCGAATTTCCACATCCTCTCTCCTGCCGCCTTCTAGGATCCCCCATTTGTTCAGCTCTCTGGAAAGTCACCCAAATTCCTTCCTTTGGGTTTTTAAGGAAGCTTCCTTGTAAAGGCGTGATTGATGATACTATTGGCCATTGGTGACCAATGTAACCTTCGGCCCTTCTCTCCTTTCTAGAAGTTCGGAGGTGGGGCTGAAGTCCTAGCCTTTAAACGTGTGTTGGTTCTGTTAAAGGCAGCACATGAGATGGGTTCCTGTGGGGGAAAGGCTGGATTTAATTGCATTTAGGTACAGGTGGACTGAAATTGAAGTGATAATGGGGGTGGCCTGGAGGAGGGCATCAGTTCATATAGGGTTTAGAGATGGGGTTTGTAATCTCAAGGAATCTGGATGGAATGTATAGGGTCAAAGTTTCAAGGTCGATAAGCAAAGATGTATGGACACTGCTGAACCTTCTGGCACCTGGCAGGCTGTATGCTCAGCCCTGCATTTCTTTATGGCCATCTGTTCTGTTTGCTGAGGGCAGCGTGGTTCTTTCAGTGGGTTCCTGTTGTTTGCAGAGGGCGGCGTGTTTTACTGGGAATGTCTTTCTCAGGTCAGGTGTGACAGGTTCCTTGGGTGACCAACCCCTATTCTGCAGCTACAGAGACCCCTGGCCACCAGTCATTAGCTTACAAAACAGACAGCACTCAGCAGAGTTCAAGGATTTTACCAGCCCTGTATCAGAAAAACCAAATAGATACAATATTTTCTAGTATCATTCCTGTAATTGCTGTGAAGTATCTTTCTCAGAAAAAGAACAGATGCTGTCTCTTGCCAGAGGTCACACAGTTCAGAGTGGAAGTACAAGGTGGTAGGAGTAGAGGGGCACGAAGAGAATCTCAGACACATTGAAAAGTCGCCAGTTCCATTGTTCAGAGCAGATCTGGGGGGTGTAGGAATCATCCTTACAAATGCAAATATTGTTGGTGTACAGCAGGGTTTCTAGTGCTTGATCAAATCATAAAATATAAATAAAATATGAAGTTATGTACTCCAGCATTTCTCAGTTTTTCCTTATCAAATATGGGAATGCAATACTTAGAGAATAACACAAAAACAAGCAAAGTTCACACATCAAAAACCTTTAGAAAACGGGAAACTGTAATCCCACCTCTTGGTGGCATAGGTTAAATGGTTTTAAAATCAATTTGTTGGTTTGTTTTTGCTTAGAAGAACATTAAGAGCATAGTAGAACAGCTCCATTAGTAGCATGATCTGTTTAATAGTCTCAGGCTTTGTCTCTGTTTATAATAAAATCAAAGAGCGAACTCAAAATTCCCCTCTGGCTAAATATGCTCTCACTCTACTCCTTTGCTCTTAATAAAAATTATTAAACATTAATTAGCTAAATGATTCAAACAATGTAAAAATGATATTCTTAAATTGCTTTTATATTCACTTGAAAAATGAAAGTATTTTTCCTAGTTGTTTTACAGCAGATTGAAATTTCCACCTTTAAGAATATTTCATTTCTACTGTTCTCCTTTCATCCCTTCCTCTCCTTTTCTTTATTCCTCTTCTTTATTTCTGTATTTTTTCTCTTCTTGAAAATAAAAATTTCTAAGACCTTGTCTTCTCTGCTTTTACTTTCTAGGCATGTAAGTATATCTTAAATTTTCTCTAACTTGCTAGTTATTGTTTACTTTGGATTTTGAAATAATACAGTGTTCTGAATGTTCCTTTCCCTAAGTAGGTATTCATATTAAATTTTTGCAAATTAATCACTTAAGAAAACAATTGAAAATATTTTGGTGGAACTCTTTTACTGCATTTCCTTTAAGTAAGACTATCCATATAATGTTATAGGAATGGAATCGTTGGAAATGAAGCATTGACTGTATTGGTCACCATTCTTTTGGGATTGGGGAGGGCATTAAATTGGCAGTGAGAGGCCTACTTTAGCTGCTTTTAGTCTGCAGATCAGATTTAGTAGAATTACTCATGATGAGTGTAACTTCATAGATCTTGCCTTAGTCTTTTTTTTTTAAACTGTATCTTAGTTGACTTTTAAAAGTTTAATGAAATTCCCAAGATAATCCATAATACAGTAAATTATCTCATAAAGATGCATATGTAATCAGAAAACACACCTAGTGAGGAAATGGAATTGTTTTATATTGAATACTCTTTTAATATCTGGCTTAAAAGAAGAGAGTGGCATTCCTATATTTATCATTTTATGCAAATTGTTATGATATACTATTGTGTATAAAGTTTGTGGAGGAAAAAGAGGCATATGTAAATTGCATTTCCCTATTTATTTTTAATTAACAAATAAAAGTAGTATATATTGATGGTGTACAATATGATGTTATTTATTTATTTTTAATTTTTATTTTTTTCAGGGGAGAGTGCAAACATAGTCCCCCACTACCACAAATTATGCAGTCAGCCTCGCCCTGGGGAAACCACCTTCATCATCATGGTATCTCCCCTTTCAGGTAAGTATGGTATGTTGTATACATGACATGATAAAAAATACAATGAATGTTTAAGTTTAAAAAACTGATTGCAGTAAAGACATTTTGTCATTAATTCCCCTCAAAACACTTCTTGTTTGGACATGCTTATTCCTTCTTTACTGTCACTTTCTGAAGAAATTCTGGAACTTCTTTTGTGTCTTTATCTGTTGTGATAAAAAATACAGTGAATATTGCTGAGTGCCATCCAACCGAAAGTCAGGCTTATGAAAATAATATGATGTGTCCTCATCCACTTTATTCATGAGATCTGGCACTGGGTGACTTCTGGCTCTTCTGCAGTCAAAAGGACTCTGAAAGGTAAATGTTTTCAAACTTTTCAGGATGTAAAATGAGCCACAACAGTGCAAAGAAAGATACTCACGAAAAAGAACTTCCAGGACAGATTCAGAAAGTGCCAAGAACGATGGGTAAATTGTCCATCAAACAGTTGGGGACTATTCCAAGAGGGATTAATGACAATTTGTCTTCTAGTGCAATAAAGTTTTGAAATTCAAACTCGCCTTTTAAAAATCATACTTCCTAGATATATACTGTGGAATAGTCATATCATACTAACATATCCATTATCTTATATACTTATTTTTTTGTGGTGAGAATAATAAAATCAATTCTCCTAACAGTTTTCACATGTATATTTGCAAGTGAAAATTTGATATATTATTACTAATTGTAGTTACCATGTTGTGCAATAAGTATCTTGAATTTATTAGTACTGTCTGAAAAAAAATCTATGTAAAGTAAAACATTCTCTTAGGAATTCTACCACAGGATTTTATTCTCAACTGGAAGATTTCATTTCTTTCCTTTATTCAATTCTCAAACCTGATTTTCCGTTTTTAAGACCTCATTTTCTTCTTTTGAACAATATTTTATCAAGTTTTTCTCTTTTGGGCAACTGAAAATACTCAAAGCACTTTGACTGTCTTGTGACTTTCAAAGTAGAATAAAGATATTTTCATTGGAAAACTATCTTATAAATTTTTCCATTTTAACAAATAAAAAAGTGAAAACAAGCAATACACACATTTTCTGGATTCTAACATCCTGAGGTCCTAACATGGCAAGGAATTAGTGTCTTTGATTCTTTGTGTCTTGGATTATAGATTCCAGACAAGACATACAGGCTGTTATATAGAATATAGGTCGAGTTTATTGCAAAACAACAGGCTTTCCGAGAGAGAGAGAGAGAGAGAGAGAGAGAGAGAGAGAGAGAGAGAGAGAGAGAGAGAGAAAGAAAGAATAGGCATGAAGGTGGCCAAGTGCCATGATGGCAGTTGTGCTGAAGGAGGTCTTGGGTTGCATTCATACAGTTAACTGAACCTTACAAGGAATATCCTTTTCTTTCTCCAGGTCATTGTAAGGAAGATGGGCTGCGTTGGTCTCCTAGGTCCCTGTTCATTCCCAAAGTGGATATTTTTCTCTTAGTTTGTTTTCAGATCTTGAGATTTTACCAACCCCTCACCTATGGACTTTGTAGGGCCCTGGACCTCACCAGCACTCTTTGAAGAAGTCACTTTCTCCTGGGCTAAAGATTGAAACCACAACCTTGTGTGGATTTTATCTACAGCCAGTGATTAAGAAAGTAAAGGGAAAAAAAATCACTTCTTCTTTGCCTTTCAAGTAGCTCCCAACTTCGTGTCTTCAGGCCTGCGACTGTCTAATCTTTTGCCTAGTACTTTCACCTCCTTGACCGAAGAGAGGCTTTCTTGGACTCCCAGGGAATGCCTACAGCCCCAGATGGTACCAAACCACACATGCTGTGTTTTTCCTGTATGTATCGATGATAAAGTTGAACCCATAAAGTGGGCACAGTAAGAGAATAACAGCCAGTAATACAATAGATCAACTGTAACAATACACTACAATAAACATCATGCGAATGTGGTCCATCATGCAAAGTACCTTACTGTGCTAGACTTTCTCTCTTTATAATTATGTCAGGTGATTCTCACAACACTTTATGGCTTCTCTTTGGCATATCCCAGTTGCTGGCCAGACTACATACTGGTCCACTTTGTGGTCATTATTAGGTGCAGTAAGACCTGGGGAACCATGGAGAGTGGATCTGGTAACCAAAAGGGCTCTTAAATGACCAGTGGGTAATGAGTTCTGGGGAATGTGCTGGAAAAAGAGACGATTGACATTCCAGGAAGGATGAATGAGAGTCGTGTGAAATTTTCTGCTCAGAATGATGTACAGTGTAAAATTCATGAATTGATTATTTCTGCCATATTCCATGCAACATTTTTAGACCCTGTGGGTAACTGGAACAGAGGAAGGTGAAATCATGGAAAAGCAGGGATTATTCTATGTGTAAGAAAAATCAGGTAGTTTAGGGAACTAGATTTCTAAACTCAGGAGGAAATCATATCTATGATGCTGGAAATTAAGTGTCTGACATTTAAGCTTCCTTCCATATTTCCCTTCTGTCCTATCTTTAGCATTATACTCTTCTCTACTAGCTCAGGTGGCCACTGCAATGCTAGACTACTCCTTGTACCAGAGATTCCAAGCCACAACAAGCATTCCGAGAGACCGAGGCAGGAAGCCTCCTAGGTCCAGGAGCTTGGGAGAACAGGAAGAGGTGAACTCAGAGCTGTCACTTTCCTTGCTCAGTTGTGGGGCCTGAGAGGTTGCTAAGAAGTTGACTGCAACTTGGTGCCCTGACATGTTTTATCTTGAGGTTTTTCAAGGTTTCTGTGCAGTCTTTCTATAGCTTTGCTCGCTGACCTTGAGCTATCTGTGGCAGCAAACTGGGAAAACATTAGGGAGAAAACATATGAAACCAATAGATTGTGTCCTGCTGTTCACAGCACATATTTTAATTCTTACTAAATTGATGGGTGTTCAATTAGAAGAATATGGAAGAGTTACATCTAGTTTTAAAGTGGATTAATTAATATCTAGCTTTCATAATGTTTTTTTTCTTTACTTTTGTTCTTTTTTCTTTTTTGGTAGCAACTTCTTATTTTTCATCAACTTTGGGCCAGGATGCAATATGTAATTGATAGTAAAATGAGTGTAATGAATACTTACAGATCATTATACAGACTTTGTATAAATACTATATAAATATGTCCTAGGTTAGAGAGCTAGTAGGTGATAGAAGAATTGAAATCAGCTTTAGGATTTTTTGGTAGGGGGTTACAAGGGATTGAACCTAGGAGACTCTTTACCACTGAGCTACATTTCAGCATTTTTTTTGAGACAGGGTCTTACTGAATTGCCCAGACTGGCCTGAAACTTGCCATCTTACTGCCTCAGCTTCCCAAGTAGCTGGCATTGCAGAAGTGAGCCATTATGCCCATGATTTAGTATCTTTATTATATATTTTATTAATTCAGCAAACTTTATTGAGTATATGCTTTGGCTTAAGTACTGTGCTAATTTCCTGGCAAATAATGCTGAGATAGAAATCAATGCTGGAGTAGAATTGCTACAATTGCCAACCTCATGGAGCTTAGCATAGGTGGGACCAACTGACAATAATCAATTATTCACAAAATAATCTGTTATTATATGTACTAAGGATTATAAAGGCAATGTTTATAGTTTTGATAGTTCAACAATGAGGTAATCTGGCTTAGAATTGAAATGCATGGGCAGTTTTCTAGAAGGGATGACTTATGAGGTGAGATTTCAACAATATAAAGCCTTAACAAGTTGAAGATAATTAGACGAGAGCCTCCCAGGTAGGAGGAATAGCGCATCTAAAAGCATTGTGGTAAAAGATAGAAATATATTCCAAGGGACTGTGTTTTGAACATAGTTTGTTTTCAGCTCACTTCCATCTCTTCCCTTGTGTCCCTCTTGTGGAGAAAATATTTGGCCATTCAAAGTCAAGAAACAAAAGTTTGTCAGCTTAAGAGTATCAAAGAGTATGGTATGAAAGAGTGAGTGTAACATCAGTATTAAATTTATATCATTGATTTCTATCTCAGAAAAATTGATCAGTCATCTGTTTGGACCCCAGGGTCCCTAGAATTTGTCACTTCTTGTCCAAAATAGGACAGGAATCTTGATGGAATAGCTGAGAAATAGAAAGTGGAATCAACGAGCATCAAATTCAAGAACATAAATGAACACCTATATGATAGCTCTGTGTAATCCAGGACAGCTGTATTTAATGAAAGAGGTGTCGATGATATGTTTTACACCATTCTCTGTAGTATTCGTATCTGCGGTCAGTGTTAATAGCACATTTGTCTAGTTGTGTAATGGATCTGAATGCCCTCCTGGTTATTGCGACTCTAAAAAAAGGAATTACATTTGCTTTGTGTTTTAAAAAATTGGAAAAATTGAGTATATTTAAAATGCAGCCTTTAATGTCCTTTCTTAGAAACTGAGCAGTGTACTTTACTTTCTATAAAAATAATTTAATGGTCTGCTAGGGAAAATAAATCTTTGATTTTCTTTTAGGAGATTATATGAGTTTTGGAAATAATGAATTTTTTAAAGCCGTTTTTTTTTTCTTCAGCCAGGAGCCCTGTGTCTCTAGTCCTCTTTGAGATTAGCTCTTGTGTAACTTTAAATTTTTTTTTGTGTGTGTGGAGATTCCTCAAAAAACTAGGATTAGAGGTTTCATTTGACCCAGCTATTCCCCTTCTGGGTCTTTTCCCAGAAGAACTGAAAACATCACACCACAGTGATATATGTGCACCCATGTTTCTAGCAGCGCAATTTGTAATAGCTAAATCTTGGAAACAACCCAAATGCCCATCAACTGAGGAGCAGATAAAAAAGATGTGGTATTTTTATACAATGGAGTACTACTCAGCTATGAAGAAAGAAAAACTTGAGGTTTTTATATGCAAATGGATGCAACCAGAAACCATACTCATAAGTGAAATAAATCAGACTTGCATGTATAAACATTGTATTGCCTCCCTAGTATAAAGTTTTTAGACAGAAATCACAGGGTAAATCTATTATGTAGAGTTAATAAAAATTCAACATGGAAAATGATATTTCAGAAGAAATGAAATAAACCATGCTTCAAAAATTATCTTCACAGTATTTCCTTTCCATGTTGCCAATAAAGAATTGTGAAGTATGGTTCAATTATACTTTCAAGTATGTGTATATAGATATATACTTATTTTAATTATATATACACATATACATGTATATGTTATAGTCTGTATATGTGACTAGGCTATCTATCTTGAATTAAAAAATTATTAAGAATAAAAAGGTACTTATGTACTTACTTTATTTGATAGAGACTTGAATAAGTCTCAGGATAGATTTTTCTCAAAGCAAAAATTGCACTGGATGAATTTACATAGCTCCACAGGCAAAAAGACATTGAATGATATTACCATGGGGGATGGAAAAGAACTAAATCTGAACTCAAGACCACTGCTGCAGCAGGCAGCAGTGGGAGGAGCTACTGAAGGAATTTTGGAGCGTGTAGGGTGGCAGGTATGTGGAGAGCAGGGAGAATGACCAAGAGAAAGTGATATCTTTGATTTGTTTCTTTTTTATTAATTCAGATTTGCAATACATAATGAGTAACCCATGGTGAGACGTCTGTCCATGTACACATCACACTGTAATCCCTTCTACTTCCCCTCCTACCGCCCCCTCCTCCCTCCGTCACTAGGTCCCTTTCCCAGACACAAAAAGACTGCCTTCTAATTTCCTTTTATCTAAATTTTATTTTTGTGTTTATGCAATTTATAGTTTGGAGTTTTCATATGAGAGAAACCATGCTATATTTAACCTTTTGCGTCTAATTTATTTTACTTAGCATTATAGTCTCAAGGTACATCCATTTTCCTACAAATGACTCGTTTATCCTCTATATGGAAGAGCAGTATAGATATCATCTTTTCTTTATCCATTCATCTGTTGATGTACATACAGGCCACTTCTCAGATTTAGCCATTATGACTTGTGCAGCTATAAACATGGAGATGCATGTACCTCTATAGTATGATGATTTTACGTCTTTCAAGAACATACTTACAAAAGGTGTCTTGGTTACTTTTGATTTTCTCTCACTGCTGGGACAAAATACCTGACGAACGAAGGAAAATGAATGAAGGAAAGGTTTATTTACCTTACAGTTTTTTAGAGGTTTCAGTCTATAATCAACTGGTTCCAAGGCAGGTTGGCCTGGCACTGGGGCAACACTTCAAGACAGCAGCCAGAGCAAAAAGGGGGAAAAAAAGCCAGTCTTTTGTCCCTTATAGTGTACACAGGCCATGCCACCCCCACACCCAGGGCAGGCTTAGCACTCACAAAATCTCCTTGCCCTCCTTTGCACAGGATGAGGCTATTTACAAAGTAAGAACTCTGGCTCCCTACTGAGTCTCTCGGTTAAACTTCTCAACTTCTCAAGTTGACACAATATATCAATTGTAATGTGAGGTATAGCTGGGTCAAAAGGAACCTCTAGTTTGCAGTTTTTGAGGGCTATCTGTGCTGATTTCCACACTGGTTGGACTAGTTTAGTTTAGGACCAACAATGTAGAACAGTTCTTTTTTCCCTGCAACCTTTCCAGTCTTTGATTTCTTTATGATGACCATTCTTTCTGCATGATATCTAAGTATTTTTTGATTTGCATTTCTCTAAGGGCTGCAGATGCTGGAAATTTTTTATGTACTTATTGGCTATTTGCATTTTATCCTTCTGAGAAGTATTTATTTCAGTTTCATATTTTTTGATTGGGCCTTTTATATTGGGAGGGGCCCAGGTTTTGAGTCTTTTATGTATTTTAGATATTATTCCTCTGTCAGAGGAGTAGCTGGCAAGCGTTTCCCTCATTCTGTAGGCTGTCTCTTTATTTTGTTAGTTGTTTCCTTTGCTATACAGATGATTTTTAATTTGATAGAATCCAATTTGTTGATTATTAGTATTATTTCTTGGGTAACTGCGGTTCTGTTCAGAAAATCTTTGTCTATGCCTGTATCTTTGAGATTTTCCAAATTTGGCTTCTAGCAGTATGTTTCTGTTTTCATATCAAGATTTTGATCCATACTGGTTTTATTTTAGTGCCTGGTTATAGATCTGGATTGAGAGTCAGTCTTCTCCATGTATTTAGCCAGTTTTCCCAACACCCTTTGTTAAAGACATTTTCTTTTCTCTTATGGAATCTTTTGGCCCCTTTGTCAAAGATCAGGTGGCTAAATGTGCCTGGAGATGCTCTGGAATCTCTATTCTATTCTCTTGAAGGATGTGTCTATTTTTGTGCAGCAATATGCTTTTTTTTTTTTAATCACTGTAGATTTATAACAAATCTCCTGCCTGCTTTGCTTTTATTGCCTAGGATTGTTTTTGCCGCTCTGGATCTCTTCTGATTAGGATTGTTTTCTCTAGTGCTGTGCAGAATGCTGTTGATATTTTGATTGGGATTGAATTAATTTGGTAATTTGGTAATTAGTTCTGTAAATTCAGGTACAGAACATCTTTCCATTTTCTTATGTCCTCTTCAATATCCCTTTTCTGGGTACTATAGTTTTTGTCGTACAGGTCTTTCACTTCTTTGGTTAGGTTAATTCCTAGGTATTTAATCTTTTTTGAAAATCATTGTGAATGGCATTCGTTTTTGATTTATCAGCATCTTATTGATAAATTTTGCATCTATGTTCATTAAAGAGATTGGCCTGTAGTCTCTCTCTCTCTCCCTCCCTCCCCTCCTCTCTCTACCTGCCTCCCTTTCTCTCTTCCTGCCTTCTTTCTTTCTTTTCTGTTTTTCCTAAGTCCTTATCTGGTGTTGGTGTAAGGGTAACACTAGCTTCTATGAATGAGTTTGGCAGTAATCTTTCCCATTTGATTTCATTAAACGGTTCTTGAATTATTGGCATTAGGCCTTCTCTGATGTTCTTGTAAAATTGAAAGGTAAATACATTGGATACTGGGCTTTTCTTATTTGGTATATTTTTTAAACTTCTGCCACAGTTTCACTGCCTATTATTGAACTGCACAGCATTATTTTCATCATCTTGACACAGTTTTGGTGATTTATATGCATTTCAAAATTTGTTCATTTCTTCTAAGTTCTCCAAATATTTGGAATGTAAGTTTTCAAAATAGTTACTTATATTCCTAGGATTTCATGAGTTTCCACTGTGATTTTGT